>JASDQU010100542.1:152625-164910 GCA_032191745.1 Picea mariana
ATGACTTTCTCAATAGACAAGATATGGCCATAGGATGTATCCTCTATTTTATTTCTCCCGAAATTCTCCATCAAGTATATGATGACTCACAAGAATTCACTCCAAATGATTTATGGAGAATATTGGAGGTTTTATTTGGGAATAAGGAAGAATGCATGAAAAATGTTGACAAGATAGAGAACGTAGAAAAGCCATTGGAAGATAAATCATCTCAGTTTGAAGAGCCTTCTACACAAGTATCTACAAAAATTTGTATTCCATTAATTGAAGATGATGCCTACTCCATTTCAGATTTGTTTTCTGAAATTCACGTGGAAAATATATGGCATGCATCTCAGGAGTCACATGCAGATACTTTTCCATGCACAATGCATGCATCTTAGAAGACAAAAAGGGATCCACGCACATCAGACTCAATTATGATATTTTCTGAGCACTATTTGCATAAAAAATTTGGATATTTGAATTCCTCTTGGGAAAATATCCAATTTCAAAAAAAAATCGTTCGAAATGGAGTCCGGAAAGTGAAGTTAAGATCGTTTCAAAATCAACAAAATTTCAGTGTTTTTTCGAAAACAGCTGCACGGTTTTCAAAGTTTTATCCAAAATTTATTTGGATATTGTTCATTACAAGAAGAGAAAGTGGATATGTGTGGACATATCAATGGTGCATATACTTCATCATATTCGCGCAGACATCTACATCTTCAACATAATCTTCAACGAGCACAAACTTGCACAGTTGCGAGGTCTTCTTGGAGTGAAGGACATGGTTTCTTAGCAACTGCTTTTTGTTCCTTCTCATTTTATTTTTTTATGCATTGTAATTTGAGGGGGGATTTTTCCCATAAGGTTTTCCCTCTTTCCTCATTTATTTCAGTGTATCTTTTGTATTTGGGTACCTAACATGGCCTCATTTCCGGGACCCATTCTTTATTTTCACCATAATGATGTTTAGGGGGGGTGTTGGAGTTACTTCACACACACCTAGGATTTATTTTTCCTTGTTTATTAGTCATAATTAGTCATTATCTAGTCTCCTATATTTTAGGGGAGAATATTCCACCTAGTGAATATTCCACCTGGAGAATATTATCTTTCAGTTGACACTTCCCTTTGACTAGTTGAGTTGAGTTTAGATGTTGCATTGGTTTTATCACCATGCAACATTGGGATCATCACTAGTTAATGCACACTTGTGTTGGGATCATAACTAGACTAACACATTACTCTTGATTTCCTGAGTTAACTCCTCACTACTCTCTATTCAGTCAGTTAACTGAAGACTAGTTGACTAGTTAACTCAACTAGGTGGCAGTTCACTTCTGTAACTGCCTGAGAGACTAGACTAGATGGCAGTTTACTCCCAGAACTGCTGGTGTGTGTCCAGATCACTCTAGACCACCACTATGTCTCATTAGTTACTCATTTATCCTATATATATTCTAAATTATTCACTCTTTGAGTGTGGAAATGGTTAATGAGAATTCTTCCATTCTTTCTCTCCTTCTTCTTTCTCCAATTATCTCTACAAATGTGTGTATTATTGTTTAGATAGATCTATTCTGTGCAGGTTCAACACATTTACAACCTCTACCTAAGAGAGGAATTTTGTTAACAATACCCCAAGTAAAACAAATAGAACTAGGTCCTGATAAAGAAGGAGGAGATCTAGAAAACCTGTAGCGGATGATCAAAAAACTCTCCAATGAGATCATAGATATGAAAAGGAGTGTTGGGGAGGGAAACCAAAACCAAAGACCTTATAAACCCTTCTTTAAAAGAAATATGCCTTTCAAAGCTATAGAACCTCCCCCAACTAACCTAAACATTGACTTAGAAACTGTAGTATCTGACTCTTTCTACACGTACCACCAAGAGAATCATTCAGAAAGGGACTACCCTCAATGGGTGCATGCTATGAATTTAATGGATAACTAATTCCTAGATGAATTCTCCCTAACCAAATAACCCAATGTCTCAACAATAAACACCATTGATCAGGAAAGTCATAAGCCACCGGAAGAGACAACCATGCTGTTATGGGATTCCAACCACTTGATGCCTTTCAACGATGCCATTGAAGTACAATAAACTCCCGCTAAAGTCATATCTATGAAGACATGAGGTAGAAGTCAACTGGTCCAAACTAATTCCACCACTGCTCAGTTATCTAGAGGGAATCAAGCGACCGATCGCCCAAAACCTCTGTTTTCTTCTCAAAAGAATCCCACCAACACACACACACACACAAGAAGCTCCTAAGCTAGCCTATAATATAGTGGAGGACTTGAAGAAGATGAAGGATAACGTGTCTATCATGGACATGTGTAGGATTCCCCAACAAAAGGATTTTATGTTACATGCCTTAAAATCAATAGAAGCCCCTATGACAAGCACTGACCTAGGTGAGGTTCCATCTCCCACATATTTAAAAAATAAACTAAGTGTGAATGCTTTCTCTTTAGAAAAAAGAGGAAAGCCATTTGTTCCTCCTTTCCTTTTAACATTTCAAGTCTTTAACAAAAACCTACATAATTTCCTAGTCGATTTAGGGGCATCCTCCAACGTCATGCCATTATCAATTTGCAAGAAATTGAACGCAACCCCACTCAAAATTGATAAAAATGTTACACAAATAGATAAGACTCAGGTGAAGGTTATTGGAGAACTTAAATATGTCATGATCATAATGGCTACACACCCAAAATTTGTTCAAGTAATTAACATAATCGTAGTAGACATCCCAAAGGCCTATGTATTGTTACTTAGCCGAGATTGGTCCAAGAAATTAAATGGATACTTTAGTACGGAATGGGATCACCTCTGGTTTCCATTAAAAGGACATACAAACATGATTAGGATCGATATGGAAATATATCTAAAACACACTATTACTGATTTAGAAACTCTCAACGAACCCTTGTCGACAGATTTCCTCGTGTTAGGAAACTACTCCAATGATTCTAATTTCGACAATTTCTCCCCTCTCTCATCTGATGTACCTCTCACTCAAAACTCCGAAACGAAATTTCAAGTAAATCTATTAGAAACCATAGAAGAAACCATCTTTTGTCAGGATCCTCTGTCAGGAGCAACAAACAAGGAAGATGAAGGTGAGAAAATAACTAGGCATGAAGAAGTTACTAATTTTTCCTCACAAGTTTGGACGCTGTACTTTGATGGGTCTAAATCACAAGAAGGGTCGGGAGCAGGAAGTATTCTCATTAACCAAAAGGGGAAGATAAACTTCTTATCCTACATATTAGAATTTGAATGCACCAACAACACTGATGAATATGAAGCTCTAGTTCAGGGACTGAAGAAAGCCATAGAATTAAACATTAAGGAATTGAAATTTTTTGGAGACTTTGAAATTATCGTTAGGCAAGTGAAGAATACTATCCATTGCAATTCACCTCACTTGAGAAATTACCAGCAAGAGGTACACAGGATGATAGACAATTTTGAGGCCTTCAACATTACTGTCGTTACCAGGACAAAGAATACACTTACTGATTCCTTAGCTACCACAACCTTGATATTATCTCCTTTGGAAGATTATGAAGCCTCTAGGTTCACAGTGGAACTGGTCTACAAGCTGTCGGTGCCTAACACCATTTCTAACTGGAAAGTATTTGAAGGGGATGAACATATTGTACATTTCCTGACTAACCAAGAGAATTTTAAGGATTTGGCCATTGATGACGAAATATTCCAAGAACTACTCACATAATCAAATCTCCATGAATAAAAGAAGGGAACATATCACTCTGATAATAAACCAACGTTTCACACGATACCGAAAGGGGAGGCCATTTTGGAGAACCTTTTTGACCTAAGGGAAATATTTAAAGGGTCAAAGAATGCAAAAACAAGGAGCTCATGTCCTATATACGAGACTATAAACCTATGATCCCTTGAAAACCCCAAGAATGTAAATCTAGGTAAAACAATGTCCAAAGAAGACATGAAATCTTATCTCAAAATTTTTAAAGAATATCAAGATGTCTTTGCATGGTCCTACCGAGAATTAAAAACTTATGACACTCACATTATTCAACACACAATCCCGTTAAAATATAGAGTAAAACCCTTCCAAAAAAAACTTAGGAAGTATCACCCATCTCTGGAACCTTTGATGTATCAAGAGTTGAAGAAATTGTTAGATGCCACGATTATCTTTCAGGTTAGACACTCTGCCTGGGTAGCCAATTTGGTGTCTGTCAAGAAAAAATATGGGGATATCCTCCTGTGTGTGGATTTCAAAAACCTTAATAGAGCATCAGAAAAATATAACTACCCAGTCCCACCCATGGAACAACTCCTATAGATAGTATCCGACTCTGGAATTCTTTCCCTCCTAGACGGTTTCTCAGGATATAACTAGGTCCTGGTTTTAGAAGATGATCAATTAAAAACTACCTTCCGAACCAAGTGGGGAACCTTTTCTTATAAATGCATGCCCTTCGGATTGATTAAATCAGGAGAAACATTCCAGAGGGCCATGGACGTAGCTTTTCAGGGATTGATTAACAAGTGTGTGGTAGTTTATTTAGATGATGTAACAATATACTAAAAAAAAAAAGGAAGACCACATTCAACATTTGACTCATATTTTTGAAAGGTGTAGGAAATATGGAATATATTTGAACCCCAAGAAAACCATATGCGGTGCAAAGGAAGGAAAATTATTAGGTCACATCATATCTCAAGGAGGAATTAGCATCGACCTTGGGTGGATAAAAGAAATAGCTCAATCCCTTTTCCTCACAGTAAAAAGGCCATGCAATATTTTTTCGGGAAGATCAATTTTGTGAGAAAGTTTACTCTTGACTTCGCTGAAGCTGTTAAACTGAGACAAACAAAGTTCGCTCACACAAGAATTATCCAAAATACTTGGAATATAAGAAATTAATCCATATGGGACTGTAAATAATAAATGAATAGATAAGATAAGATAAGATATAAGATATTAAAATGATTATAATTGAGAATGAGGGCTCGTTTATATACCCACGCAGGGGTGCCCTTTACCAATAGTCATGTCCTTTGAGACATGACCTTTCATTATTAATAATTATTATTTATTCATTATTATGTTATGAATATCTATGGTATATGTATATTTATGTTCATAACATTGCCTTCCCCTTAAAAATGCTTTGTCCTCAAAGCATACTTTATGGAAGACTTATCTCTTGCTCTAGCTTGTAATTATTGTCTCATGCTTCTTCATTATTGAGTTAGTAATCATTGGGGACCGGAGACGATAGGATCTTCTAAGTGTTGAGCAGAATTGTCGCATTGTAAAGGAGTCTGCCCATCCTAATTCGATCTTCTTCATGGGGAGTTTATAGGGTTCTTGGAAAGAATTTGATGTATTTCGACTCCCCTGATAACTTCTATTTTGAGCATCACTTGTAGTTGAAGTAATATTCTTCAATATACTGGTCATTTGTTTTTGTTGATACAAGGATTGGCTAAAGTATCTATTTTTGTGATTAGGATGTTGATAAGGCATCCTTGCAACTTGATCCTTACTTCGTATACTTGTAGCTTTTTGTTGATTAAATTTTGGAATTGAGTCTTCTTGATATTTTTGGCTTGTTTGTACCTTGACATTTGAAAACATCTTTACATCAGCTGGATTTTCCTCCTTTTGAGTTGTAAGGTTGATTGGGTCTGTCATCGTTTCCTTATCAACTAATGATGTTTTGCAATATATCTTTTCTTGTAAAGTCTTCTTATCATGCTTCAACTTTTTAATCTGAGTTAATAAATTTTGACTATGAACCCTTAGGCGTGAAATTTATTCTTCATTCTCTGATTTGTCGACTTTATTTATAATATTTCAATTCTTTGGATTTTCATCTTTCATCTTTTTAATTTGTTCAAGCAATTTTTTATTAAGGTTCTTCAAACGAGAAGCTTCTTCATCATTTCCTGATAATTTTTTCTCGAGATCTTGATTCTCTTGCTCCAACTCCTGAACACGTTGTTTTGTATCCCTTGACTTCTTAATTTGAGTAAGAAGTTTTTTCACTATGATTTTTTAATCGTAATATTTCTTCATCTCATTCTAGTAAGTCTTGGTCCATTTTTTGTCTTTCGATATTTAGTTCTTCATTTTAGTGCAATGATTTCCCAAATACGCTCTTTGAAGTAGCGATTATCTTTCTGTGTTAACCCATTAAAATATTTTTCCTTCTCAATTTCAAACTGTAATTTTATATTGCTCGCTTTATAATGTCCTAGTTCTCCTTCCAATATTTGTGATTGTATTTCTAAGTTATCTTGATGTCCTTTCATAATAAGTGATTTTTTAAAATGTTTCTTCAATCCTTTTTTAGAAAATTCTTTTTCCTTATACTCCTTTCACTTTATCAATAAATATCTTATATAAAATACCCTTTTCTCTTTATTATTACACCTACCAATATATCTCTTCTTTTAATATGGTCGTATATAGCTTTGTACTCTAATATAAAGTACTTTAATATGATATTCACAAATTTTAAATATACTTTTTATTAGACCAAATCCCCTTTTCACTTAAAGTATTAAAATCTTGGTCTTTAGCCTTTATAATCTTCTTTTTGAACTTGTAAAACTTTGTATATATTTTTTATTTATTTTATTTGAAGTGTAGATATTCCACTTTATAAAGACCTTTGCCTTTGATACAATACACTTATTAGGATTCTTAAGGAAGTTTAATTAACCCGTATTTGAAAGTTTCACAGAAATTTTAATAATATAATATTTTTTTAAACTTTAACTATCTTCCTTTGTCATATAATATTGCAACTTTCAATTTAATTTCTTCTAGTCTTGTACCACTGGATAATGCCCTTAAATTAATATATGAATTAATGTGCAATTACTGGTCGCGACCTCACGATTACGTCTCTTGGGTGTAATGTTTGCAACCACCAATTTCAGTTTAATAATACTATCGGACCTTTGCTATGAATAGCTCGATGGCTCTTTCTACACGGAAATGTGGTTGTTCTACTTTGTGCTAATCCCTTGAATAGTTCTGACTTGGGACTAATCAACCGGTGGTGGAACCAAATCTATTCACCCAATGTTTAACTATCCATACAGCCTACGACCCAGTTCTTTTTTCACTCAACAGATATCACGGTGGTATTGGTCAATGCCAACTCCCGTCAGAATTTTTTTTTGTTAAATGGCGGTGATTCTTCCTTTCATGACTTTTTCCAAACCGTGAAGTTCGCTACCTTATGAAATTGGGCCACCAAAATGCAAATAATTTTCACCATGATGGTCAATTTATGATTATAATGACCAACGATTCTGTTAGCAGTTTTTTTTTTTTTTTGTCACGACAGTTTATACAGTATGGCCAACGGGTGGTTTTACTATTGTATGAGCACACAATGACCCTGGTTAGGTTTAAATCCAACACAAATATACCAATGCACGATTTAGTCGGGACGCGGAGATAAGAAATAGAGGATGGGGGACAGGTTGTTGGGAAGTGGGTGTCGGAGTGTGTGGGGCACAGAGTGAACAAAGTGGGGTGTCGGGTAGTGAGTGGGAATTGAGTATGACAGACGGGGATTGTCAGGGTAGGGGAAGGCAATGGAAAGAGGGTTACGGATTATGGGAGTTACGGGGAAGGGAAGGCTGGTTACATTTTTTTATTTATTATTTATTATTTATTATTTATTATTTATTATTATTATTATTATTATTATTATTTTAATGAATTTGCAGCGAAATATTTCCTTCTTCTTCAACGAATTTTGAATTTCAAATGGCCAAAGGCTATATTTCTGGTCAAAGACCTAGAAAAATTAGAGAAACTCTGAATGAAATAGGTTGGCCAAAAGTCGGTTCAGACAAGGTCTGATAAAGAGACTGGCCAAAGGCCAGGATCAGAAAAACGAAGCTCTGATACCAAATGAGATGAACAAAGTTCGCTCACACAAGAATTATCCAAAATACTTGGAATATAAAAAAGTAATCCATATAGGACTGTAAATAATAAATGAATATATAAGATAAGATAAGATATAAGCCAATAAGATGATTACAATTGAGAATGAAGGCTCGTTTATATACCCACGCAGGGGTGCCCTTTACCAATAGTCATGTCCTTTGAGACATGACCTTTCATTATTAATAATTATTATTTTTTAATTATTATGTTATGAATATCTATGGTATATGTATATTTGTGTTCATAACATAAACCTTTACAAAAAATGATTCACAAAGATTCAAAGTTTAAATGGGATGAAGAAAGGAGGTAATATTTTAATAACATCAAGACTGCAATATCCAAAGCACCAGTGTTGCGAAGCCCTAACTTTAGCAAGGATTTTTTCCTTTATACCTTTGCTTCTGAGAAATCCTTGGCTGTAGTACTTACCCAAAAGGATGATGAAAACAATGAGGCACCAGTGTCCTTTATGAGCACCAACCTTCAATGAGATGAACTAAACTACCCTGCTATAGAAAAACATGCTTACTTAGTATATAAAGCAGTCAATCCTTTTAGATCCTATATCTTGAAGAATCACACCAAAGTCATAGTCCCTCACCCCGCAGTAATATCTTTATTCACCCAACAAGAAATGGGAGAAAGGAGGGGAAATTGGATGGGAGTCGTTCAAGAATTTCATCTAGACATAAAATCTACCAAAATAGTCAAAGGACAAGGATTGTGTAAACTAACTGTTGAGGCCCAAGATCTGATTAACGCACAAGACCACGATTGGGAAAATGAGCTATAATTATGGTGCGACAAATCCCTATACATAACTCCCGGGTGAGAATCCTGGTATGGAAACCTGTTTTATCTCCTACATCATGAGACTTGTCTTGAAAATCTAAACCCTAGAGAAAGGAGAGCCCTTAGGTTAAAATCCTCTCAATATCACCTCATAAATTCTGTTCTTTTCCGCGTAAACTATGATGGAGTACTGCTTAGATGTCTAGAACACGACGATGCATAAAAGGTGCTGAGAGAACTCCACGACGACCCAGCAGGTGGGAATTTTGCAGGAGAAACCACAACTCATAAAATACTAAGGGATGGTTATTATTGGCCCACTCTGTTCAGAGATGCTCACTCATATGCTAGGAAATGTAAAACTTGTCAAGTGAGTGCTGGTAGGGAAAAGAGAGCAACCATTCTACTCTTTTCGGTGAGTATATCCATACCATTTGAGCAGTGGGGAATAAACATCATAGGGTAAATTAATCCCAATTCTTCGAAATAACATACATATATCTTGAATGCTACATACTATTTTACGAGATGGTTCGAGGCTATCCCTCTCATGCAAATTAATTAAAAGGTAGTAATACAATTTCTAGAACAATAAATGATAACGAGGTTTGGACTACCCTCCGTCCTCATTTTTGACAATGATTCCTACTTTTTTTTTCCATACGCTTGACTGAATTCGCTCTTGACAATGGGATCATAATAAGATACTCTACAAAATATTATTCGCAAGGGAATGTGGTAGCAGATTCAACTAACAAAAACCTGGTAAGAATTAAAAAAAAAAAAAACAATTGTTGAAAATTAGAGGAATTGGCATAATGCACTTCATAACTCCCTATGGGCTGATAGAGTAACACCTAAAAAAGCCATAGAAAACTTTCCATATTTTTTGGTATATGGGAAAGAATCCATTCTGCCAAACAGATTGTATCTTCCATCTTGACAGCTCACCCATGCATCAAGAGGTCAACCCTCATCCACTCTACAACAAAGGATTGATACCCTTCTCATGCTAGACGACGAAAGAGAAAAATCTAAAGTTAAGTTCACGGCTCATCAACAGATATTTAAAATATGTTTTGACAAACATAATGCCAAAGAAAAAAGTTTTGAAGTAGGGGACCTAGTTTTGAAGTGGGATAAAGCAAGCGAGCCTAAAGGAAAACACTCGAAATTTCAAAATCTTTGGCTCAGACCTTTTCAGGTATCCGAGAAAATTAAGACATACACATACCGGTTGAAAAATTTGAGGGGGGAACCCGACACCCTCCCGGTGAATGTCCAAACCTTAAAACAATACTTCTCCTAAAAAGAAAAAATGTGCCTGTTTATGTTTTGTTTAAGTTTCTTTTAGCATACATTTCGATCAGGATAGGTGTGTAGGTTTAGGGAAGGCCGATTGAAAATTCCTCTTTATTTATTTATTTCACTTGTTATTTTATTTTAATTAAGTTGTGTTTTTTAAAGAAGTGGTTTACTTTAATAAATATGGTGAATCAAACTCTGCTCCTAACCTACACTTACATGCAACACAAGAGACGCTGGGAAAATACAAATTTTCAAAGGAGATCTACATATTGTTTTTGCAAGCATACTACCTTGGTAAGTGATGAAATATTCACCTGGTGGTATGGTAAATCCCAAAGGAAAAGATGGCTAGTTGGAAAGGATCACATGTACCTCTAGAAAAAGCTAGGAAGGGCTTCACCTTAACAATTTCGCCTTGCAAATAACATATGTCCTCCCTTCCGACTCACTCGTGGCATTTCTGCCAGAAGAAAATGATCTATATTAAAAGGAGTGAAAAGTATGAGAGGGTATACAGATAACTCTGCTAGGGTTATGGACGCTTGCTATTAATGGAGAAAGGTCTGTGATGTCGGGGTGAATCTGCCGGGGCTATGGACACTCATTGGTAGTGGAGCAAGGTCTGTGATGTCGGGGTGACTCTGCTGGGGCTATGGACACTCATTGGTAGCGGAGAAACATTGTAGTGAGGGAGTAATAATAACTAAAAATGGCCTCAAGCTAGTGGATGCCTTACCCGACTCTTGTCAAAGAAGGGCGTGGGTCATGGTCAAGAGGAACGAAGGTGGAAAAGGGGTTGACCTCCATAGGTGGATCCATATTCATGAACCCAGGAATTTGTGTACGCATTGATAGGAAATAATTTATTGAATGCAAATCCAGAAAGTTTCTCAACCATATTTTTTACAAGATAATCTCGAAGGAAGGAGCAGAGAATCTGTTTTCACCCAGAGAATCACCATTTGTTGAGCACTCAACACACCCTAAACGTTTTGTGAAATTTTTCTCTTTTGGGTACCATATTTATTTTTTCTTCTAAACTGAGTCAGTGTGAAGGGATCAATAAGTTTTATATTTCTATGTTTTATCCTCGATCACATTCATATTGGTTTGGATTTGTTGAATAGATTGAAATTTCTTCTAAAGTAGACTTGGCATTTTTAACTAAGTATACACAACAAAATTTTTGATCCATGCACCTATTATCGGCATCGGCATGATCTGAGCAGTAAAATCGACCACACGACAATGAAAAACGCTGATCACCAATCACCGATGTATCGTCAACATTAGGGATGTATGAAAAGGAAAACGCTAACATCGACACACCTAACAAACCTCTGATAATCGATCGTCGATAAATTGTTCAGGGTCGGTGATATCCGAAGAAAACCTTAAACTACGTAAATTTTTACTTCTAAACATGACTGATCGTCGATTGCCGATCTGTAATAGGTTTTTGGCATCGACGAACTTCAAGGGATGAAATCACGAAATAATGACCATAGGGACTCATCGATCACTGATCCTCAACATGTCATTGGCATCGGCAGGATAGGCTGAGGTTCCTAGGGCCATGTCTAAAGAAAATCCCTGATGCCAAAGAAACTTTTAATGGAGGAACCAAAATCAAATGCCATGTGTCATGGTTTCCCTTCCAGGTAAACATTTCCATGTCAACACTATACGACAGTCCGAATCAGCATTAGAGCTTTCGCTAAAAAATATATTAACGAACGTTGTCTAAGAAAAACACTAACACCGATCCACTTGTTTAAACCAATAGAATGATAGGACATTGACAATATGATGGGACAACTTCGGTGAAAAATAAGATCAAATTTTTGTTATTTAATAGGCCAATTTATGCTTTGATCAACACACATTTCTATCTCGCGCTCCAACCAAATAATAGGAGTTTGAAACCGCTGATGAACTATGAAGTACCCCATTCCTGCACCGCTAGCCTGCGATTGCATTTAATCACGAGCATGATTCAGATCTTGGTGATGGATTCTGCAGAGCGCATTTACACCCTGTGTTGGATCATGTTGTCATTGATGCCAATGGTTTGATTGATTGATGTCAAGTGATTGATTGATGTCAAAGGATTGATTGACTGATGATTTATGTAATATAATATGTATTGTCCTTGATGAGAATGCATAGATGAAGATGGATCAATGAGTTGTCATTGATACATGATGAAG
>JASDQU010100542.1:189221-263549 GCA_032191745.1 Picea mariana
TTCAATTCAGCCTTAGTGATCATTCCTTTCATGTCCACTGAATAGGACTTAACCAATTCAATGACCTTCCTCTTGGTCCCTGTGGCCAAATGCACTAAGCAAGACCTCTCATGTTTGCTCCTCATTAGATGCAAACTTTCCACCACTCTAGGATCTACATAACTATGGCTAGTCCCTGAATCAATTAAAATAACAAGGGGTCGGTTGTTAATCATACCTTCCACTTCAATCATGTGCGATTGAAATTCTGCTTGCTTGTTTTCCAGGGCTGCGTAGATCCTCGGCATTCTGCTTCCCAAATCCTCCACTGTTTCAGCTTGTTGAACAGTATGTACAATTCTTTCCTTAGCATTTTTTATGGGGACAATCTCGGTACTTGTGGTTTCCTTGACAACCCCAACATTGAATGGGTGTCAGTCTTTGTCTTTGTGCACCCTCTTCAGTCCTTCTCAGCTCTCTAAATGATGGTTGTTCCTGACGACTGTTCCTGAAAAAGGAAGGCTTCTCTGCCTTCTGCCTCTGTTCTTTCTTAAACCTCTTCTGGTCATCCCAAGCCTTCCGAAAGGTAGGCTTTTCCCTTTGTTGTTCGTATTAGCATTTCGCCTTTCTTATTGTTTCTTCCATAGTCTTAGGATCATCATATTGAATCTTTTCACCAATGGAAGGTGGCAGTCCACTCAGATACCTCTGAATCTTGACAGCCTCATCTTTGATGAATGGAACATACTTCAGTAGTTCCAGAAAACTTGGTTCATACTCATCAATGGTTGTACTGCCCAACTTGAGTTCGAAGAACTCCTTCATCTTTCTGTCATAGTATATTTTAGTCAGGTATTTCTTCTCGAAATACCTCTTAAATTCCTTCCAAGTGACCTCTTTCTCTCTGATGTGCTGCACTTGCACAAACTGATCCCACCACATGGATGCTTTTCCTTTCAGTTGGTACATTACAATTCTTCCTTCTGCATGGGCAGAATAATTCTGCAATTGGAAGTATTTCTTCATGCCAAGAAACCATGTCTTGGCATCTTCCTCCTTCTTATGTTCTCCATCGAATGTTGGAGGCTTAATCTTGTTCATCTCTCCTTTAAACTCCTCCCTTCCAGATTTCCAATGTTTTCTGGTAGGGGATGGGCTTGAACTACTGTGTGTCTTACTGTCAGAATGTCTTTGGGAGTGACTAAGATGTCGGCTACCACTCGACCTACTTCTCCTCCCATGGGTTCTGGGACTCTCCGTCGTACTGGAGTCTCTTCCTTTCTCGAGTTTCTTCTCTATTCTTTCCAGACTCTTCAAAAAATTTTAAGTTTAATGCACCCTGTCGATCCCTGACTTTCATGAGCTTTCGGCTATCATCTCAGTGAGCCTTGGCCTCTATTTGCAATCCTTCAAGGATTTTCATTATGTGTTCTTCCTTATCCTTCTCTTTTCCATGCCCATTGGAGTTTGATCCTTCGACTCCCAGGTTAACATCCTTTCCTTCTTGTTCGTCTTCTATTTCAGGGGTAATCCGCACCTTTCCCCACTCCATACTCGGTGTTGGTTAACTGGAGTACTGACCTCCGTTGAACTCTGCACACACATTGTGCAATTAAATTCGAAGTTTGTCAGGCCATCAAAACTTCACAAACAATCTTCAGCATTTATAACTGATACCGACAAGAACAAAAGAAATTTCGATTCCAAATGAGTTTTCTGAGCTTCTCGTTTGGCTCTGCAATTTTCGTGTTTTTGGAGCTTTCATTTTCGACACTTCGGGATTTCGGAACTTCGGGTTTTTGTACCTCGAGACTTCAAGTTTTGGGGTTTCAGAGTCTCGGTACCGGAGAACTCTTGTTTAACTCTCCGGGCTAGACTCGTGGTTCACACGACCTCCCCTTATATGACCACAGTCATACCTCCTATCGGGGTTTCAGACTTCCCAATGTCCAAATGCACATGTCCTCAGGATTCATGATTCTCCGAATCCCGACGCGCCCTTCACACATTATCCCTCCTAGCTTAGCTCCTGGTCCACGTGACCTCTTCCCCGTGACCGTAGGCAAACCTCTCGTCGGGGTTTCGGACTTCGCGAATCCAAAGTGCATAAACACCTTGTCACCAGGATCCCCGATATCCCGATGACCCAAATACTGATAGATGACTCCCTTGTTGGGATTTTTTTCTGATGACTCTGATGGCTGCCACTTGTCCACGTCACCGACTCCACCGTGGCCCCACACTATTTCCTTAGCCTGTCAGGATATCATGTTTCGTGATTTCAAGTTGCAATATTATCTTGTCCTCGGGATCTCCGATACGCCGATTTCCGAATCTCTTTGGATTTCTAACACACGTCCCAAATGATGGATGGTTTAGGTCAACCCTCAAGTTTCGCTACTTTACAAAACCATGAACCTTCACTTACTGGAACTTCGATGACCACATTCTCGATCTGGATGACCACGCGACACATGCCCTCCATCTTTGAGATGGTCTGGATCTATTTCGGAACTTTTTCCCCTAGTCTCTGAGGTTTAACCTTCGGACATCTCCCGACAGATCCTACGGCTGACGGGTTTTCCGGCCGAGATATGATGGCTCAGACGGTTTCTAACCAATTATAAATTTCGCATATTGCGATTTCCACATTCCTATGTATTTCAAAAAGGAATTTTAATTCCTACGCACATTTTTCCAAATCTGACAGTCGCGAGGGCTCGCCTTCCCTCCTTAACAGATCCTAAGGTTCGAACACCATTGGTGTAGAGACCTGTCTCCCCGTGGCCATAGACCACACCGGCTGCGGTTTCACTGCACCACTAAACCTCCTGAGCTCGTAAGCGCAGTCAAGCAACTACTTGACACTCTGGAACAAACCAAGGTCCGAAATTGGCCATCCCAGGCCCAATTTCCTTCACATTCTCGGTCCAATGACCACTCCACTGGCCCATCTAGGCTTAGCATTGAAACCTTTGCTCGGATACCAATTTGTAACGCCCCTTTTCACTCAACTACCCCGGGTTACTATAAGACTACTTGGAAGATAACCCAGAATAACTGTAGCGCACCTTGGCTACCGTGTAGGTGTTACTACGCGGAATAACACATACTCATTCATAGTTAATCACGTACATTTACACAATGAAATACATTTAATCTCAGAGTACTCATAAGAGTCATTTTAACATAAATAATCCATGGCAAATACATTAATCCAAATGCACAGCAGAATGCGTGATCATTTTAATACACAGAGATACAAAACATATTGATAAAATGTGATAAAACATAGTTAGACACTTATCTTGTAACAATGGTGGATCCACCAACCAAGTGCAGGCCTTCCATGAACCACCCAGCCTTAGACCACACTGCTCATCAACTCAGCAGTGGATCACCCCCGAGCTGGGACTAAGCTCCACCCCAAGGTAAGGAATCCCAGCTAGGCTGAGGTTACAGGGAAAACAACACTTAGAATATGGAAGGATTCATCCCAGGATGTCGTCTTACACCCACTACTACTAGACTCTCATTCCCCACATGCATGTTCCGCCCGGGAGTATACACCTTCACAAGCANGGTGCTGGACACTCTCTAGAAGAAACCTCTTCCAACAACATCCACCTCCCTCACCTAGAGAGAGGTCACACATAGGCTCAATCACCACCTGCACTGGGCAGCAATTCACGCGCAATCCATCTCTGCATGACCACCACAGTCAATCGGGAATACAGACTCAGACCTCTCAGAACAAGCTCAACCATGGCAGCCAGGTCTCATGGTGTTAATTTTCAGAAATTCCTGAGAAGCCATTTCCCCAGGGAATTACACAGACTCCCTCCACCCCAGCAGAATGGTCATTTCCCATCCGCCCTACCCAGGATAGACTCACGCTCTGGTGTCGGGAATGCATGACAGACAATCCATGCAAGGGTCAACGCAGGTTCGGATGGTTCAGAGGATGTACGAGGGTTTTTCTGCAAGAGTCAGACACCCTTCCTTTCTGGAAGTCTGTGAGTCCCATGGAGGAGAAACCCCCAACACGGCTCATCGCGGCTTTTATTGCATGGCCAAGGTTGACACTTGTCACCCATGCGACTGCATGTGTTCCTGCAACGTGCGTGCCTCCCACCATTTGGAAATCACATGTCCTTCCAAAAAAAGGACTTAGGTTGAAACATATAATGCACTTCTCTTTTGGAATAATATTAAAATATTATTCCCAAGGCTTAAGCCCTATAGGCTCAACACTTAGCCCCTTATCCCACCTTCATCCCCTAATTCCTTGCCCACTCTGTGGATTCTCAGTCCCCCTTCACTCATTCATCGTGGTCGGTCTACACATGGTGGTGTTTATATTTATTAATTGTTTTTCATGATTACATATACAACAACAGGCCCCTGGCCTTCAACACTTAGGCTCTCTGGCCTAACAGCACATAATTCTCCCGCTTATAAGAACTTGGCTCACCAGCCTATAAAACATAATTACAATTTCTTTCAAAACATGGTTTACAACGGGGCTTGGCCTTGGGGACACTACATAAGGACATCGAAGACTGCCAAGTAGGAATCTTAAAAATTGGAGGGTCTATCTTCATCCCTCACATCCACAAGCTCTTAAATTTAGAGGTCAAGTAGGGATTCCCTATACCCTGTGTTGAAAGCCTCATTGTACTTATTTTTAAAAGTAGGGATAAAAATAATCTCTCTATTTATGGGATCATTATGATTAGTCCCCTTTTATCCAAGTTATATTGGAATAATTTTGGAAAACAAGATCAGTGTATCACTAGAAAGCCACAAAAAATAGATAAAGTATAATCCATATTTAGGAGCTATAATTCAACTATAGAACGCCTTATTACGTGTTGGACAAGTAGTTTTGAAAACATTTTTTGCAATTTTGATAAAGTTTTGAGGAAAACTCCTAACTATATGAAAAGTGTGTGGAATAAAAAGGAAAGTTAGAAATCACGCAGCTCAAGCACATCCAACGAAAGTGCATAGAAGGAGGAAAGTGCGCAAAAGGAAGACAACGCACAGCTCGAAGAATAAAGACAGAAGAATAAAGCAAGGAAATAAAGCATAATGAGAGAATGATAGCACGACATTCCAGAAATAGAAGAACAACAGAAAAGAAACATGAAGGATGAAAATCAAAAGAAAGGCATCGAACAACCAGTTAACTGAGCTGGACATGCATTGTAATGGAATATTTTTGGGATGAATAGATTAGGGATTTTAGCCCTAGATTTTGGTATAAATATGTACAGTTTGGGAGATTTGTGGTGGTTTTTGTTGTGGTTGTTGTTCTTGTTGTGGTTGTTATTGTTGTTGTTGTGGTTGTTGATGTTGTCGGTTCAATTAAGTACTATCTTGATGAATTTTTATGATAGATTAGATTATGCTATAGTCTGGTAATTGTTGATTGATACTGAGTTCTAGAGTTCTTGAATGTAGCAGTCAAAGGTTGAGAATGATGAATAAACGAATGATAAAGATATGTTACAGAATCATGTATTGTCTATTTTTTTGTGTTTGATTATGAATACTCTTTACATGCATCTTAGAATAGCTTCGTAGGATAGTTAAGTATGGTACAATGATTCATGATTGTGACAGTAGAAAATATATATAGTAATCTGGGATATGATAAGTATGGGAATTTTAATCATGATTAAGTTAAAAACTAACCAGAACAGAGTTATGCACACAACATAATAAGGAATAATGAACCGAATGTTTTCCTCCCATTCCCTTACTATTGCAGAAGCCTGGTTCTTGCAATCCCCATAGATACCTCGGGTGAGACTTCATATGTGAAAGAAGGTGATGTTGAAAGGGTCGATGTCTGGTGGGTTTTGTTGGTCTTAGATAAACTGAACCTTGGGTCTTACAACCTACACACGAAACAGTGCCAACAAGTGGTTTCGTTGTCAGGACCAAGACTTTGCGATTAAGGGGATGTTTTGGAGGTCGAATAAGAAGGAGATCTCATAATTGTTGGAAAGGAAGGAATGAGAATTTGCAAGAAAAGAAAATAGAAACCCTCGAATAAGTGACAAGGAATGGCTGCAAAGTTATGTGTTCATAGATCTTCATGAAATTTTCTTTAGAGAATTTCTCGTTATTCTGAAAAAGTGGCTAGAAATATTAGTGGAGAAAACTGGAAGGTTCAGTTCCATCAAATGGTTCCATTTCCGCAGCACCAGGAATTGGACTCCCGAATTGGTAAGGTAGTTGAATTCTATAAGTAACCCAACTACTTGAGTAGTTGATTTTTGGTTGGATAGTGTACTAGGTGGTTATGTTGCAAAGTTTGCAGTAGATTTTATTCAATCATACAGTGTCGCAGAAAGGGGCTTTTTCAAAGGTTTGTGCGAGAGGTTCTTGAAATCATTAAATACATGGATAAATATGCTATTGTGTGAGAAGCACGTGCTTATAATGAAATTTGACTACTAAGGGGTTCACACACATAGGGGGATGACAAGAGGATCATTTGAGAGAAGGAAGGAAGAAATGAAAGAGGTAGGGAGGGATTGAGGATGCAAGAAGAAGATATACCAGAGGAAGGATATTATTTTGGAGAGTTGCGCAAAGGGAGGAGGTACAAGAGGTAAAATATTGAGGCTAAGAGAAGAGAGTCATGTAGTGAGCCAGAGGGGAGAGAAACTTGTGCACTAGTCTTAATCGTGGAGGTACCATACCTAAGGGGAGAAGAAGAGGAGTTCCAATCCATTATGATAATAGAAGAGCTAGAAAATCCTACTCCGATAGGATCATATGTCGAATACATGACCTCATGTGCATCACCATAATCAAAAGTAACGTTTGAATATTTTTCAAAAGAAATTGTAGTTAGCCAAGGATGACCAGGTAGTAGCAGTCAGAATAGTGGCAGTAGTACGCAGAATCATAATCAGACTCAACCAGCATCACCAAGAGGAGGGACTACATCGAACATCATGGTCGGGGTGGATAATACTCTTCGGTTTTCAGAGTTCCAAGGAATTGGATTAGAGGACCTAGAACAACACTTGTTTGTTTGTGAGATGATTTGGGCCGCAAAGAACGTACAGGATGAAATTGTGAAGATTGCAAAGTTAGCGACCACATTTAGAGGTTGTGCGCTAGTATGGTATATGAATCTACAAAGCACCACACCTACAGGATAGGCCAGGACGTTGGCAAAGATTAAGAAATCACTATTGAAGGAGTTGAAGAAGCCAAATTAGGAGTTGCAGAACATCATATAATTGAAGGAGATCAAATAAGTACAAACAGAGTCGGTATGGGATTACGACCATAGATTTAAGGATGTGATGAGTAGATTAATTTTCCAGATCCCAGATCAACAGCACCAAGAATGGTTTATTGTAGGGCTTCTACCACACATTCGCAGGCCATTGATCTAGAAGAAGTTTGCGTCACAACCCGAGGCATTACATATTGCAATGAAACTAGAGTCATCTCTGGTGGCTACATTAACAATTCAATTGGCAGAACTAACAAAAGGAAAGGAGAAACATGAACAAGTCTGGTGTACAAAATGTAGGACCGAAGGCCATCACAAGGATGAATTCCCAACATTCGCACAATATTTGGCGATCGGAGCACCGAATCCATTGTCGGGAGGAGGATATTGTGAGATATGTAAGAAATGGGGCCATCACCCAACTAAGTTTCCGATACTATAGAAGTACCAGAGTACACCTAAGAACTTGTTTTGCAATTTTTGCAAATCTGTAGGACACGAGGAGAAGGATTTTCGTGCATTCGACTTAATGAGGGAGCGCACATCCGATATGTACATGATTTAAGAAGAAAATTTTGTAGCAGAAGCGAGGGGTCTACAATACAATAATCAAAGAGGTTTCAATCAAAGGAATAGAGGAAACTTTGGTCGAGGCCGAGGTAGAGGGAATTTTGGAAGAGGATCGATTATATGTTACAATTGTAATCATCTTGGCCACTTGGTCCACGACTGCCAGAATCCATGTACAATGTGCACACATTTCATAGCACTGAATCACTCAACAGAAGACTATCCCCAATATGCAGCGAGCACAGAGCCAAGATGATTGTCTGTGAGCTACTGGAATGCTATAATGTAGCCAAGGAAGAGTATGATAAACAAGATCCTAGGAATGTATAGATACATAATATAGAAGGAGAATGAACCATAGAAGGATAGAAGCTCAAATCCACCGCATATACACAACCTATAAAAAAAATGGAAGGTAAACATTAGGACGATAGAGAATCCCAAGTTTGCCCAGATAGGGGACTATTGGAGTGAGGAGACAGTTGAGAAGGTTCCAAACTTACTATGAGAATACCAGGACCTATTTCCAATGGATTTTTCAGAGATGAAGGGAATAGCAGGAGACTTAGGTGAGATGAAGATTCCACTAAAACCAAGAGCTAAGCCTTACAGGATAAATCAGAGGTATGAGGAGAAGGTAAAAGCTAAAATAGATAGGATGTTGGACGCGGGAATCATCGAACTGGTAGAACAATCTGAGTGGATAATTTTGATGGTGGTGTAGGACAAGAAGACAAGAGGAATCAAGATCTGTGTCGATCTAAGGAAGTTAAATGACACATGATTACATGACCCATTTCCAACACCATTCACGGATGAGGTACTGGAGAACATAGGAGTCCAAGAAACTTATTCTTTTACAAATGGATTCTATGGGTACCATCAGATAAGGATCGCACAGGAAGATCGATACAATACCACTTTTGTGATGGAATGGGGAAGTTATCAGTACATAGTCATGCCCTTTAGATTGAAGAATTCCCCTCTAGTGTTTTCCAGGGTAGTAGTTGCAACATTCAAGAAGTTCATCCATGAGTTCCTAGAAGTCTACTTGGATGGTTGGATGGTGTTCAGTCTATTGAAGGATAATATACAAGTTCTTAGACTTATATTGGATCAGTACAGGCAATGTCAGATTTCATTGAACTTGAAGAAGTGCATTTTTTGTGCATAGTTTGGAATTTTGTTGGGAAATGTAGTGTGCAAATAGGGACTATTAGTAGATCCAGCTAAGATCACAGTTATTTTGGAGTTAGAACCACCTATATCAGTCAGAAAACTGAAGGCAATGTTGGGTCATACAGGTTATTATAGGAAATTTATCAAGGGGTATGCATAGATCACAGCATTGATAGAGAATCTACTAAAGAAGGAAGCGAAGTTTCAATGGAATGAAGATTGTCAGAGGGGGTTGGACACCCTGAAACAGAAGTTGGTAACCATGCAAATTTTAATTTTTCCAGGTTGGAACAAGGAGTTTCATGTACATGTGGATGCATCGTCCATAGCATTGGATGTGGTACTATCCTATCCATGGGAAGGAGTCATAGGTCACCCAATTTCGTTTGCAAGCAGGAAGTTGTCTATAGCATAGAAGAACTATATAACCATGGAATGGGAAGGATTGGCGATGGTCTATGCACTACAGAAATTCAGGAATTATCTATAGGGATCTCACTTCAAGATGTATACAGACCATTTTGCATTAAAATACTTAGTCAACCAGCCAATGTTGGGAGGGAGAATATGCAAGTGGCTCTTATTATTTCAGGAATATGACTTTGAATTCATAGTGAAACCAGGGAAGATGAATGTAGGACCAGATCATATATCACGCATATTGTTAGGGGAAGATGCAGGAAAGTGTTGAGGGGTCCAAATTTTCCCAACAACAGCAAGGGGTACTACCCAATATACTATCCCAATTAGACTACACATCGTTTGCATTAGGAGTCCCATCCAGAATTTGGCTTGGTTGCCATTTATTGTTAACTCTTGATTTTATTACCGTTTAAGGTCCAGTGTATCGATGAGGTGGATGGGTGCAATGCAGAGATGTAGATGAAGACCATGTATGTAAATACAACTAATCTATCACTAATCTATGTTATATTATCCTATCTAGGATCAAAGCTAACGTAACCGGTGAGTTATAATGCAACCAAAACTTAAAACAACTTTAATACAGTTAGCTATATAAAAAGAGAAAGATTGGAAGAAATAACATATACAAGTATATAATCAGATTAGTCCTGATTACAATGACATATACTGAAATAACTCATAAATCTAAAGGCATGGAAATATTCAAAGAAATATTGATAACTACAAAATGATTAAGATTGCATAAGAATTAGTCTACATCAAACAAAGCATTCTTACAGTCCATAGAAACAACAAACATCTTCACTTGAAGTAGTTCAAAGCTTTGATCAGTTTCTACACAGAATTCCTTTTATAACATGATGGCCCTGAGGACTTCCCAATATTTATTAACATTGTATAAGTTCTTGAAACGGTTCTTGGGTCTATACAATACTTGAAAAGCCAAAAAAAAAAGTCCTAGTTAAGAGAGTCTCTAGTCTTTTTTATACAAAGTATAGTAACTCTTATTTGTCTTTTCGCCTTCTTCTTGAAGAGGTAGTTACAAAAAATTTCACATTTCCTTCTCTCATGACAAGTGGCAAAAAGGATGAAACTTGAGGTAGTTAGGAAAAGGCGAAAGAGAAAAAAATGGTTTGTCCATTTCCTATGAACTTTTGCTTCGGAGATAAGTCGTCTAGACTTCCAACTGGTTATACAGTGACTCAATCATCCTGTAAGATAGTTGCTCCAGCATTTTTTTGATCATGGAAATGCTATCATCCAAGGCACTCATATATTTCTCCAATCTTGTCATGTAAGCATATATCATAGTATGGAGCTTCATTGGATATAGTAAATGTTGATCAATAAGATCTGTTGAGACGATAGTTCATGTTTCAACTATTTTCCTCCTTCTACTTGTACTTTTCTTAACTACATTCACGAATTCTTCCATGACCAAATCATTCCCAAGTTCGTCTAACCTTGGGAGCGGACCATGCCTTATCAACTCTTGAGCAGCTTTGTGAGTTCTTAAGCAAATCCCCATTGCTTTGGTTACTTCTTTGTCTACTCAATTTCCTACCTATTGACAATGGTCTAGTGCATACAAATCTGACTTACTCCCTGATTTCGAGGGTCCATACAACTCTGGAGGTGCATCAGGATTTTATGTTATCTAAGTATCAATGTTTGTTATACCTTCCCGGATAGTGTTGTATTGCGTCAATTTCATTTGTATACGGTTTTTTTGTTCAATAATTGTTGCAGCCACGTTTTGGAATAGATGTAGGTTGGAATGCATATTGATGATGGCACCTTCCAGCTCATTTATCACTTTTTCTGCATTGGATTTAAAATTGAGAAGAATTCTTTCATCTATCTTAACTTACTGGAGTATCTCTTCTAACTCTTTGATCCTCATTTCATTTTCCTCGTTCTGTTGGCACAGCCTTTGTATATTATCCACAGTTGCATCCATGAATGCAAATCCTACCCTAGTTGTTGCCACAAGGTCTGCCCTGACATATCATGTGATGGGAACCTAGGTTACCACTGATAAAGGAGCTCCTTCTTGTAAGTTTTGAACCTGTGAAGTAAAGAAATGCATACAGATTCTTAAGCAAAACAAAAATTAATCAATGGCTCATACACACAGTACACAAATATTTATGTGGAAACCCTTAATCGAGAGAAAACCAGCCTTCCTTGGTATCGCACCTTCCAAATCTTCATTGTATTAATTTCACCATTCATAATAAAATATATACAATATTTTAGGTATTTCGTAGCTACCAAAACCCTAATCCCTTAATCTGGAATTAATTTAGAAAACTGTTAAAAATAGCAAAAATCCGATAAAATAGAAAAAAACGCCCAAAACAAATTGGGGTGTTGCACGTAACCAGGGGGGACCAATCTTGGCCCCCCTTAGGACCCCCCCGAGGAAAGCGCCTGGTGCACATGACAAAAAGAGAAAAGGAAGTTGGTATCATCATATGCAGTTGTTGAATCTGACGTGCCCACACACACACACACATACAAAGAATATAACACATACCCAACATTCTCCCACTTGTTGTTTTCTTTGCATACATGGGTTCACAAGATTACATAGCCAATGTCCATTGTTACTTTACACCATGAGAACTTCTATGTGCTCACAAACTTTGTCAATGAATCTGCAATATTCTTCAAAGTGTCAACCTTTTCCAGTAACACCTTATTTTCTTCAACCATGTCTCACACAAAGTGATATTGAACATCAATATGCTTTGTCTTTGAATTATAAGAAGCATTATTTTCCACGAATATTGCACTCTGACTATCACAATCTATTCTCACTGATTTTTGTACCAACCCAATACCTGAAAACAATCTATGTAACCATACTACTTCCTTGCTTGCATGAGTGACTGTCATGTATTTAGCTTTTGTGGTTGAGAGTGCCACTACAACATGTCTTTTACTCATCCAACTGATTGCTCCTCCAAATAAATTAAACGTGTACCCACTTGTAGATCTTCTGCGATCCAGATCTCCAGCCCAGTCTGCATCAACAAACCCATGTATTTCCAACACTCTGTCCAATCCTAGTCTTCCTTAGTAGCACAATCCATAACTAGTAGTGCCACACAAATACCTGAAGACCCTTTTTACTACTGTCCAATTCTCCTTCCCTGGTTTTGACATATACCTACTCAAAATTCCCACTACATGTGCAATGTCCAATCTAATACAGACCATTGCATACATCAAACTGCCAACTGCACTGGCATACGAAACATGGGACATGTCTATAAGGTAGCTAGAGAGGTAGTGGGGGGGGCAGAGGGCCCATAGTGATAATAGTGGAGCTCATTCAATGTAAGGTGGACTAGGTCCACTATATTATTAAATAAGGCACACTATGGTAGTTAGATATAATAAATGTAAGAGGACTTTTTAGAAGGTTCTACTTCTAGAAGATTCCTCCTCTAGAATGTTCTTAGGTGATGGTAGCATTATATAAAGGGGTTCAAGCAATGTAATGGGACATGAAGAGAAGTATTGTATTTGGAGATGAAGCTCATTAGGAGGATGCCCCCTCGAAGAGGCAAGTGAACAGGAGAGGATCCCTTCCATAATAGGATCCATTGTATGGTGTTTCCCTACCTCAAGGGTTTGGATACAATAAAGTGTGGTTTCTTCTATATTGCTCTGTGGATCTGTTTTGTATTCTTTTATAACCCTATGTTTCATAGGATCAACTGGTGACTAGAAATTTTAACTCTTGTTGTATTTTGGGTTGTAAATAATATTTCATTCTGCAAATAATTTACAAAAGAAACAAAGAAAGAGAAAGGAAAGAAAAAAAAAAGAGAGAGAGAGAAAAGAAAGGAAAGAAAAAGAAAAGAAATAGAAAGAAAGAATAAAAGAGGGTAATGAAAAAATGATGAACCCCATGCAATAAGAATGTCTTGAGCCATACAGTCTAACCATGGTCAAGTGTTTTGAATTTATGCTGATAGGATTAGTGAATAAAGCTTGGCTAAACTGTGTAATATTAGCCAAGTTAGTTAGATTAGCTAGTGAATAAATTTGATCAAACTGTTTAAACTTGATCAAATAGCCCAGGGTAGAGTAATTTTTAGTCCAACAGCCTAATCTAGGTTAAATGTGTTAGGTAAATAGATTAGGACATAGGTTAGTTTGGCTTTCCTTTCAATAAACCAAGCATAAAGTTGGTTGATATTCTTTGTTTTGATGTTAGAAGGTTGTGTTCTAACCCCTTGGTGGCAAAATTAAAAGAAGCAGTGCAAAAAACCCACAAAATGGCGCTATCCTAAGTTTTTGCAATGTAATTTGATTCATGCTCTGTGATTAAACGGTGTGCCTAGATTAACGGATGAGCAGACGGTGCTTAGATCTATGGCCAACAGGTAATATCAGACCCCCCCACCCCCCCCTAACCATTGTACCTTTAACGAAGAGGGGGGGCTCCGAGTTGGTGATATTCTCCAGTGAGCCCCATCCTAATGTAGTGTGTTTGTGTTAACTTGGACCCCCCTTGATCCAAACCAGTTACCGCCTACCCCCCTCCGAGTAAACCACCATAGCAGTTTCCCATACCACCGTCACCTCATGACGTCACACTCCACTACCGTCACTTATAAGTCATGTGTTGTTATTCTGTCCACATGCCTTTTCCCCCAATCACCCGTAACACGTCACATCCCATTCACTTGTCCTCCACTCCCTATCCTCCACATAATTCTCATGAACCTGTCACATATATGTTACCCTCCACCTCATCCCCGAGATATCTGTTGGCTAATCAATGCAGCCAAACATATCTGTTAAACCTGTTGACTTGTCCCCCGCACCCCAACGGATACCCGTTTGTCCAAATAATCTCATTTTTCACCATTCACGATCTAGACGCTACTAAAATCATCGTCCTCTTCACCTTTTTTCCTTCAACCGCCATTAATCTCTGGACATTACAGTCAGCGTCATTCTCTTTCATATTTTTGTAGGTACCAGTCGAAGTGATGGCGCCAAAGTCCAAACACTCAAAGATCGATGAAAATCCATTCCTCCCACCTCCTTTCGACCTCTAATGGATCCCTCTGGCCAACAAATATTACCTGATCTCGGAACCTAAATGCGAATTCAATTTTTCTTATTTACACTCATGGTTCAAAGACACCCTCCTAGACCAGAGTGATGATATTGGACTCTAGGATTCCAATCTCCCACTGTATCTTTTTCCCCAAATTCACCATTTTCCCGAGTTCACCCTCAAGTGCCAAGCGCACTATCTTCCCAGACACAAAGCTATCGTCTCATCATCTAGAGAGACCCTGTTCACCATTACACCCAAAGCCATTGACCAGATAATGAAAATTCCTAGATCTTAATCCTTTCCCCTTTCACCATTGAAATTTTAACTGAAATGTACCAAAAGTTATAGTTTCCCCAAAGAGCACAAATTTTCGAATTGTTCCTCCCTGAGAGTACCCAATTCCCAAGAAAAATCCCCCTTACCATTCCTCCATGTTTTCAGCAAAAGGAAACCAAATAATTTCCTCTATGTGTTGTTTGCTCGAGTATTATTCAGATGAGTGGGTGGACGAACCCATCCTAGGTTTCATGTCCATTTTCTCCACCGAAGAGAAAGCCACTACCCAGTTCAACTTCAGCCAATTTTTGGCCGATAACATTCACGAGCAACTCTTCAAATTTCCCACTGAAGGAATGTTTCGGTATTCATCAATACTGGCCTACATGTTCCTATTTTTCCAGTCAAAGAATTTTTATTTTCTCCTATAGAAGCTCGACACAGAGGGCAGTCCATAGCCGGCTACAGCCTAGACATCATTAGTAAGGAAGAACTCGTCTGAGTTCATTTTTAAGCATTTCGTCGATCAATTTTACTATTCAGTGGTAAGCATGTTAAGTGGGAGGGAAGAGCCCATAATAAATGAAGAGATTCAGAGGATCCTGCACCTATCAGACCTTGCTAAAATAGGGGATTGGTATTTATACCAGGACCACACATAGATCAGAGTCTATGGGTGTGATTTGGCCCCCTACAAGCTGCCAATGTTCCTTCCTGTCTGAATATTTTCCCCGGAATACATCAGACAAATGATAAACTCTGATGACATTCATTTTGTGGCCTTTAAAAATAAATAGCAGCTCGGGATTAAAGGTCAAATAGGTTCTTTCATCTGCAATAGCAGAGCGGCGGGAGAATAAGAAAACAAGTTGTTACTGGAGATGAAGTTCAAGAAAAGTTTCTCATGGCATTACAATCCTTATGGTATCATTGCAGAAACCAGACTAAGGAATAAAATCTCTCCATACACCCATGTTCCCAAACCAGAGATCGAGAAGTTCATGAACCAAATAGAGTGGGACGAGAACACTCTAATAGATACCGAACAGTAGCCCCCTTCTGCTAGCATTGCACAGACTAATACACCTCAGACACCAGTAGAGAAAAGACCCAGGAAATATGTATCTCCCTCGATCACTGAAGTCTCAGCAGATGATTTCCAGTTTTATAGAAAAAGGCCCAAGACCAGTCATACACCTGACAGGTCTGGTGGAGAAGAGACTCAGTCTACTACAGTCATGGAAGGGGAAACTTCTCCTTTTCCTCATGAATCCAGCTGATGATGTCCACCTCCTCGTCGAAGAAGCAGGGTGATACAACATTAAGGACCAGGGTCGCACAAGAGCCTACAGGGCTAAACCTTTTTGATAAATATAACCTGATTAAGAAGAAAAACGAGATGTTGACGAATAGTACCTATGATAAATTTTGGAAACAAACATCCACATCTCAGCATAGACTACTATCCGCCTTTGATATAGAAAAGGGGAGAATGCACATGGCCTACTTGCAGGTATAGGTACCTAAGCCCAAAACAATTTTTGATTATAAAAGGGAAACATTTGAGTGCGATTCTACAAATGTACATCTGGATGATGAGATGGATTTACACAGATAGACTAGAGAAATGATTTTCTCCACCTTGGAAAACACCTCCACGACCGCAGCAAAGCTACAGGTTTCGTTGAACAATGTCCAGACTCAGTTGAAGCTAGAGAAGGTGTCATCTTTTGCAAAAGATAACAAAATTAAGTCCCTAGAATAACTGGTGCTCAAAATTGGGTACAATCTGGCCAATATCAAAGCAATAGAAGAGCTGATAAAAAAGAAGAATGTTGACATATATTCTCTGAGGAAACAATTTTAAATCTTTATCATTCAAGACCCATAGGCTAAAGAGATGGTTGAGACTGAAGGCCAGAAAGAGAAGATGTTGAATTTGATCATGGAGCAAAACACAAGAATTAAAGAAATGGAAGTCGAGCTGGACAAGCTGGTCAAGGAGAAGGAGCAGAATGTACCAATAGCAGTCATACCATTGAATGCAATCTCGATCACAGGAGTCAGTACATCAACGACAACATCAACTACCACAGGGGAAATTCCAGCAGCAACATCAGTGACAGCTCCAGATGTAGCAGACCAATTGGAAAAAGCGATGGAAGATATGACTCTGCAAGGGGAAGAAATCATAAAACTACAAGAAGAGATTCAAAATCTCCAAAATTTGAATTCCACATTCCAGGCCAGACAAAACACTGAGAGGCATAAGTCAGACAAACTCAAACAGGAACTGCAGCAACTACAGAAAGAAACAGTCATGGCTAAGACTATGTCAAAGGCCAAAGAAAATATTTGGATGGACATATGTCAGTCAGTGACAGATATTTGGCCCCTGATACAAATCATGTTTGAACAACATGATCTAGTGCAGAGAGCCAAACAGGCCATCAACAGGATAAAGGGATAACTGGGAGAAATGCCTATAGAGGCCAACGAGATAATCAAATTCTTAAATTCTAAATCAAAAGAAGAGTTGGAAGCCCTGCAAATTGAGGACATGACTGAAACAATTCTTGAAGTTAAGAGAGTCTTGACCAAGAGGGGACAATTATGCAACTCGAGGAGAGAGTTTAGGCAATGGATGTCGTGGTACATAGGTTTTTCAGCAAGACTAAATCCTTGTAGAAGAAAGGTCTCCCAAGTTTATTTGTGATCAATAATAAGTTGATTACTCTCTAAGACTATAAATAGAATATTCTCATGGTGACGAAGGATGGGTCCAAGTTCACAGGCATAAAAGGCAACATCACGGGAAAAGCATTCTTGGAAACTCTAAGATTAGACCTGAGTATTCAACAAGAGATAAAGTATCTTTTCATCACCAAACCCAACTTCACTAAGTACACCGAGACAGATGAGGTGTACCGAAGGCTGCTCAAAGTCAACATCCCCAGTCATTAGAGATGGGACAAACTATGTGAATTGATCGACTGAAAGATGATGTAGATGTACAAATCAACACATGAAGCTGTCAAAGTCAAGTTGATGACTCACCAACAACATTTCTGAAATCAGCTCAAAGAAATCCGACATATCATTAGAAGTTCCTACAATTTTGTATTATGTTATCTAGTTAGATAGATTTGGATTCTACCATGCTCTGATCATTAATGACAGGATCAATTGTAATTTTTCTTATAAATACTTCAAACTTCGAAGTATTGAGGGTTGATCTTTACACCCAAGCAATTTGTAAACTATAATCTTTTTGAAGAGATCTACCAATAAAAAAAGGACGATTCACAGGATTCCTGCGTGTTAACTGTTGGTGATGTTTACTCTTCTTCATTGAATGGTTTATCTTACTTCGTTATCATCTTGTTTTCTATATCTGATCATTTAAAAGAAGTTAAGTTGAAGAATTTATCTTCGTATACTTTGTTTCTGGATTTTAAAGATCTAAGTGTTTATCTTCTAATGTTTTGATAAAGAAATTATTCAATGCTTCTTTTTTGTAGTTGATCATCTCATATATTTCTGCTATGCATCACTTTAAATTCCCAAGGATCCAACATTGGCATTATCCTGCCCTGTGAAGAGACCTAATAAAATATGTTCTCAGATATCAAACATTAACACAGACCCCATATCCCAATGGATGCGTAAGCAATATTTCAGCCATTTTATAAAACAAAACAACACAGTCCCATTTATTTAACTATCCTAATATCTGAAACTTGAAACATATCTAAATCTTACAGAGAGATCCCTCTCTGAAACTGGCAAGGCTAGATCCCAGTTTCGAAGTGGTTGGATAAAGTTACCTCTGATAAATTTATTCTACCTCCCGACAACCTCTGGGAATTTACAGAGAATTAACATATTAAGTATTTGTGGTGATTATATTTGTATATCTACTCAGGTTCTTAACAATTGGTATCAGAGCACTTTCCTTGGCCAAAGAAGGGAAGAAGTTTTTGCTCTTTTTGCAGAAATTTTCTAGGGAAGAAAAAGAGGGTGGTGCACTTTAGGTTCAGATCTGAAGATTTATGAGATGAATTTGGAAAAAAAAAATGGGTATTTGAATTCCTCTCGGAAAAATACCCAATTTCAAAAAACAAATCAGTCGAAACGGAGTCTGGGAAGTGAAATTATGAGCATTTTAAATTCAGCAGTTTTTTGGGTTTTTTCATGATGGCGGGGGGAATGTAGAGTTCATAACTTTTCTTAGGGTGCTCAAATGGCTATTTCCTCTCAAACCCTCAAAGAAAATATACAAATAACTAAAGCATTCAAATTCCAATTGTATGACACATGGTGTGGCACATTGCATGACAGATTGCATGACCTTGCAGATAGCCTCAATGATAGTTTTCGTAGTATTCAAGATTCATTGGATAACATGCAGGAGAGATTTCTTATAGCAAACATCAGGGATGAATATAATCAAAACATATATGCTTCGTATGATTTTGAGGTCGATTGTGATGATTGTTATATGGATAGTTGTCATTTCTAGGATGACAACCACTTCCATATTTTATTTGATGACTCTACTCCACCTTCCGTGGAGAACATCAATGTCCCACATCAAGAGCTAGTTATGATTACCAACGTTCAGTATGCATATTCTACAATGGTATTGTTCCTTCCAGATTCAGCATTGACCCTTTCCCACTATGTGGCTGGATATTCTTATTTGGATCCACATGATAGGTGTCAGTATTGGGAGCATCATTTTCAGTTGGTTATTGGGTGTCAATATCTTCTGTTTGGAGTTCACATGAGCACTTGAACATGGGACCCTGGTTTATGATGGTGGGTGGACTACTTCATCATGGTAGCTTCCATTTCTCAATGGGACCCTGGATCTCTAGTCTACTTCAACACTATGGTCCACACTTATCCATGGGACCTTGGTATATGGTTGTACATCAAGCGTTGAGGACAACGCTTTCATAAGGGGAATGAAATGTAAGGCATCTAGAGAGGTATTCGGGGGGGGAAGAGAGCCCATAGTGACAATATTGGAGGTCATTCAATGTAAGGTGGACTAGGTTCACTATATTATTAAATAAGGCCCACTATGGTAGTTAGATATAATAAATGAGTAATTAGATATAATAAATGTAAGAGGACTTCTTAGAAGGTTCTACTTCTAGAAGATTCCTCCTCTAGAATGTTCTTAGGTGATAGTAGCACTATATAAAAGGGTTCAAGCAATGTAATGGGACATGAAGAGAAGTATTGTATTTGGAGTTGAATCTCATTAGGAGGATTCCCCCTCGAAGAGGAAAGTGAACAAGAGAGGATCCCTTCCATAATAGGATCCATTGTATGGTGTTGCCCTATCTCAAGGGTTTGGATATAATAAAGTGTGGTTTCTTATATATTGTTATGTGGATCTGTTTTTTATTCAGTATTTGTGGTGATTATATTTGTAGATCTATTCAGGTTCTTAACAAGTGGTATCGGAGCACTTTCCTTGGCAGACATTGTGGGCAAATATTTTTTTATTTTTGCAGATTTTTTTTACGAAGAAGAAAAAAGAGGGCCATGAAATTCCAAAAAAWTTCAGTATATTTTTTTGCAAAATTTATAGAAACATGTTGTATATATGAGTTCCTCTCATAAAAACACCCAATTTGAAAAACAAAATCGTCTGAAATGGAKTTTGGGAAGTCAAGATATTGAAGTTTTATAATCTGCAATTTTTCAGGGTTTTTTCCGCGGACGACAACGCAATTTTTTTTGTTTCTGTAGTAGTTGGAGGCTGAATTTTCCCAAAAAAATTACAGATCTGAGTTCTTCTCACAATTTYACCCAATTTCAAAAAAAAAAAATCTGCCAAAACGGAGTCCGGGAAGTGAAGTTATGAGCATTTTAAATTCAGCAGTTTTTCAAGGTTTTTCCGGAAAAAAACCGCGATTTTTTGTCGTAACTTATTGTTCTATTTTTTGGGTTTTTTCATGACGGATGCGGGACCGAAGAGTTCATAGGGTGCTCATATGGATATTTCCTCTCAAACCCTCAAAGAAATTATACAAATTACTGAAGCATTCAAATCCCAATTGTATGACACATTGGATGCCAAATTGGATGACTTTGTAGATGGCCTCACAAATGACCTCAATGATAGTTTTCGTAGTATTCAAGATTCATTGGATAGCATGCAGGAGAGATTTCTTATGGCGGACATCAAGAATGAATATAATCAATAAATATATTCTTGGTATGATTTGGAGGCCGATTGCGATGATTGGTATATGGATAGTTGTCATTTCTGAGATGACAACCACTTTCATATTTTATTTGATGAGTCTAATCCACCTTCTGTAGATAGAATCAATGTGACAAATTGAAAGCCAATGATTCTTACCAGTGTCCATCTTGCATATTCTACAGTGGTGTTATTCCTTCTAGATTCTGCTATGACCCTTTTCCACTATGTGGATGGATCTTCTTATTTGGATCCACATGACAGGGGTCAGTCTTTAGAGCATCATTTTGAGTTGGTTATTGGGTTCCAAAATCTTCCACGGGGAGTTCACATGAGCACTTGGACATGGGACGCAGGCTTACAATGGCGATTGGACTACTTCAGCATGGTGGCTTTCCTTTCTACATGGGACCTTGGTTCACCAGTCTTCTTCAACATTATGGTCCGCAATTATCCATGGGACCCTGGTATATGGTTGTACATCAAGCGTTGAGGACAATGCTTTCATAAGAGGGGTGGAAATTTAGGTAGCTAGAGAGGTAGTAGTAGGGGGGCCAGAGGGCCCATAGTGATAATAATGGAGGTCATTCAATGTAAGGTGGACTAGGTCCACTATATTATTAAATAAGGCCCACTATGGTAGTTAGATATAATAAATGGGTAGTTAGATATAATAAATGTAAAAGGACTTCTTAGAAGGTTCTACTTCTAGAAGATCCCTCCTCTAGAATGTTCTTAGGTGATGGTAGCACTATATAAAGGGGTTCAAGCAATGTAATGGGATATGAAGAGAATTATTGTATTGTGAGTTGTAGCTCCATATGAGGATGCCCCCTCGAAGAGGCAAGTGAACAAGAGAGGATCCCTTCCATAATAGGATCCATTGTAGGGTGTTGCCCTACCTCAAGGGTTTTCTTATAATAAAGTGTGGTTTCTTCTATCTTGCTCTGTGGATCTATTTTGTATTCAGTATTTGTGGTGATTATATTTGTAGATCTATTCAGGTTCTTAACAATGTCCTCTTCTTCTTCATGTGTCATGGGACACTGATCTACAGATAAATTTACACCTATAGGAATAGGAACCTTGACCAGTTTACTTCCATGCATATTAAACCTCTATAATATAGTCTCAACATATTTTCTTTGATTCAACCAGAGTTCCATGTTTGCATGATCTCTTTTAATTTCCATTCCCGAAATGAAGTTAGCAGCACCGAGATACTTCATGTCAAATTTGGAGGTTAGATGTGATTTCACCTCCTTGATAACATCCATGTTATTTCCTACCAGCAGCATGCCATCAACATACAACACTACATAAATGAAGTGATTACCAACCTGCTTGGAATATACACAGTGATCAGCCATGCTTCTCACAAATCCCAATCCAAGGATGTATGTGTCAAACTTTTGGTACCACGTCCGAGGTGATTGTTTCAGACCATATAATGACGTCTTTAGCTTACAGACTAACTCTTTCTTTCCCTTCACTAAAAACTTTTCTGGTTGCTTCATGTAGGTTTCTTCTTCTAGATCTCCGTGTAGGAATGTTTTCTTCACATCCATCTATTCCACTTCAAGATCAAAATCAACAGCCATAGATAAAAGAAATATAATAGAAGTTAACTTGGAAACAGGAGAAAAAATCTCACCAAATTCAATTCCCTCTACTTGGGAATAACCTTTGCTACTAATCGAGATTTGTATTTCTCCACTTTTCCTTCTGCATTAAAATTCTTCTTAAAAAACCATTTGCTACCAACAAATTTTGTTCCAACTCGCAACTCAACTAGATCCCATGCATTTTTCTTATCCAAGGAATCCATTTATTCAACCATGGCCTTCTTCTAGAGTTTACTATCCTTTGAATTCACTGCTTCCCTAACAGTTCTAGGATCATCATTAGTAATAGATAAAGGAAAATTAGAATGAAAATCAGGTGGACTATACATTTTTGGTTTCCTTATTTCCCTCATTGGTCTCCTCAATACTGGGGTATGAGGTTCTTCTTCTTCTGCTTCATCTTCTTCAGTTGATTCAGATTTTGCATCATCCAACTCAAACTCTATTTTCATAGGTTCTTCTTGCCTTGGTTGGAATTCATGTTTGGGAACATCTTTCACCTCTCTAAAAACAACATCCTAACTGTAAACAGTCTTCTTAATTTCTGGGTTCCAAAGCCTATAACATTTCACACCATATTTATAACCAATAAAGATACACTTTTCAGCTTTATTATCCAACTTACTCCTATTTTCCTTTGGAACATGTACATAAGGATCACAACCAAACACTTTGAGATGTTCAAGAGAGGGTTTCTTACCAGTCCATACCTCATGTGGAGTTTTATCATCTAGCGTTGATGAGGGTGATCGATTGACCGGGTAACATGTTATACCCACTACCTCTACCCAGAATTCCTATCCTAACTCGGCACCACTAAGCATGCTCCTTGATTTTTCCATTAGTGTCGTGTTCATCCTTTCTGCAACTCCATTCTGCGGAGGTGTGTATGGAGTAGTCTTATGCCTTGTTATACCACTCTTCTTATAGAATTCTTCGAATTCATTTCCGCGGAATTCTCCACCATTATATGTACTCAATACCTTTATTTTCTTCTCTGTCTGATTTTCTACCAGAGACTTAAACTCTTTAAATTTATCAAATACCTCATATTTATTTCTAAGAAAATAAATCCATGTGTTCCTTGATAAATCATCTATGAATGAAACATAAACACAGATTTACCTAGTGATGAAACATGCACGGCTCCAAACACATCATTGTGTATCAACTCTAAGATACCCTTTGCTCTTGTAGCACCATATGGGAATCTTACTCGATTATGTTTACCATATATGATGTTCATAGAAATCAAAATCCAAAGTGAAATTAGACATACCTTCAACCATACCTTTACCGTGTAGTGTTTGAAGGCCCTTTTCTCCAATATGCCCCAGTCTTTGATGCCACAACATGGTCTTCTTTCCAAGGACAATATCGGTCTTGTCTTCTTTATTTCTCTACCCATGGACAACAAAATTGTTACACCCATTAGTATAAGTGCTTCCCAAAAAATTGTACATAATTCCACACCGAACTCCCCTCATCAACACCAATGCTCCTTGTACCATTTTGCAAGTTCCCTTTCCCAATACAGTATCCACACCTGCATCATCCAATTTTCTTGTAGATATTAGTCTCATGGATAGTTTTGGAATGTTCAGAACCCCAGGGAGAGTTCTAATCCTTCCATCTTTTAGCAAGAACTTAACCCTTCCACGTCCCATGATTTTGGTTCTCGAGTCATCTCCTAGGAATACATCACCACCATCGTATTTTTCATATTCACATAAATACTCCATGTGAGGATTTATATGATATGATGCACCTGAGTCGATAAATCATACACCACGGTCTGCATGTGTACCTATAGATGCCAGGTAAACATCACCTCTTTCTTTAATGGATGTTTTCGTCTGTGTGGAAGAGGCATTATCATATCCCTTTGGTTTATGAACCTTCTTAGACTTGCAATCTTTCTTATAATGCCATGTTTTACCACACTTCTAGCATTTCCTAAAATATTTTTCTAGAGACTTATATCTACCTTTAGATTTAGATATCCCCCCCCCCCCAAAGACTTACCAGGATTCATGTCTTGGGTACGGCCTCTTACAAATAAAGCGTTTGTGCTCTCACCATCCATGATTTTTTTCCTCATCTCTTCAGATAACAAGGATGCAACTACATCCTCATACTTCAATGTATATTGAGTGGTACTACCAATTGCTACAACTAGATTATCCCAAGAGTCTGGAAAAGAACATAACAAAGTAATACAGTTATCTTCTTTTACAATCGTAATATTAACAGAGACAAGTTGACTGACTAGAGTATTGAAGGAAATTCATATGTTTTGTCACATAATCTCCATCTTCCATCCTAATATGATACAACTTCTTTCGAAGAAACAACTTGTTTACCAGGGAATTTGATTGATACAAATTCCATAACTTATCCCATAGTTCCTTGGCTGTAGATTCTCCTGAGACATTCAACTACACTGAATCTTCCAAGCAGATTCGAATAGTACTCCTTTCTCTTCTATCCAACTTCTCCCAATCTTCCTTCGATATACCAATAGCTTGTGTACTAGTAGTTTGTGTACATGTAGATTGTGTGGCAGTAGACTATGTACCAGTAGGTTGTGTACCAGGATCCACAACGATCCATTGTTTTTTGTCTACGAGAAGGTCCTCCATCTTGAGCTTCCATAACTCAAAGTTTTTATTGTTGAACTTCTCTATCTCGATTCTAGAATAGCTTGCCATTCCTCTTTCTACACTCAAATCACCACTACAAAATCTCCCACTAAACCTAGGTTTATCAAAGACCCAAGATAAACTTGATCTATCAATACCGAGCCAAACCCTCAACAACAAAGGCATCCCCCTGAAGCCAAAAATGGCTATGATACCACATGTAAGTTTTAAACCTGTGAAGTAAATCAATGCATACAGATTCTTAAGAAAAACATAAATTAATCAATGGCTCATACACACAGTACAAAGAGATTTACGATGGAAACCCTTAACCGGGAGAAAACCATCCTTCCTTGGTGTCACACCTTTCAACTCTTCATTGTATTAATTTCACCATTCACAATACAATATATACAATATTTTAGGTATTTCGTAGCTACCAAAACCCTAAACCCTTAATACGAGATTAATTTAGAAAACTGCTAAAAATAGCAATATCCGCTAAAATAGCAAAAATTGCCAAAAACAAAATATGGGGCATTGTGCATAACCAGGGGGGGAATCCTGGCCCCTCTAGGACCCCCCCACCCCCCCCCAGGAAAGTGCCTGGTACACATGACACAATGAGCAAAGGAAGTTGGGATCATGAGACACAGTTGCAGAATCTGACGCACCCACACACACACATGCAAAGAATATAACACATACCCAACACTTATGTTGTTGGAAATTTTTTAACCCTTTCTTGTATGATCCATCTAGTTTTTCTATCGTACATGAAATTGTTGAGGTCAAATATTTTAGTTGATCGAAAAGGTTCCTAAGGCCCAAGACCCAAACCACTACTTGTTGTTTATGTTCTTGCACCTGCGGTGGATGTTCCAGGGACATCCAAGTCCATCGGGTGCGTGTCACCCTCTCTATCATCTGCATCCTTCTTCTGCATTACTTCTTCAGCAGCTTTATCTGTTGCTTCCTTTTCTACTAATTATGTCGCTACTCTTGTTTCTTCAGCTAAATCTTTTTCTTTCTCGACAACAGATTTCGCTTCGACCTTCGCTTTTTCTCTTACTTCATTTTATGCCTTGGCCTTTTCTTTGTAAGCTTCTAGCTTTTGTTTCTTTTTAGCATCATTTCTCTTCTTCAACACTTTCTCTTTGTCCCTCCTCTTTTTATTAGTTGGTGCTTCTTCATATCCTTCTGTGGAACCTGAATGAGTCGAGAGGGAGATGGGGGAAGATCTCTCAACTTCATCTCTCTCTACATCTTTTATGGCCGCCTCTCTTGCAACTTATGTGTTTGTGATCCTACCTCTTGGTTGACCCCACCTATTGAAAATAACCTCATCATAAGCTCTAGCATTTTGATGTACTCCTTCCTCTTCCCAAAACTTGGTGGTGTATTTGTAAGGGAGTCTCATGCTATGAAGATTCTCTTTGAGGATGTTCTTGAGGTCGTGTCTCATTAACCTTTCCTCTCCAAAATGGTAGAAGAGAAATATGTCTAATTATGTCTGGGATTGTTTGGTGTTTTCAAAGAAGTAGTTCCCAATGTAAAGAGGCAATGGAGGTCAAATGGATTTCTTCTATCTATATAACATTCCTCTGACCCCATGTATGATGGTTTGATATGCTACTTCCTAGAGCACAAGCTTGTTGGGGACGAACCTAGGAAGTAGATGAGGTGGTTTCATTTCACCATATAACCTGATATATTTACCATGTTCCATTAGATACCAATCCCCAATCCTCCTTATAATTGTTATGGCCTTGCCGGTCATACAAGGTGGGGAGGTGCAAAAAATAAACTTGTACAGTGGAGAAAGGAAGTGTTCATAGATACTTTGATAATCTATTCGATATTTGTGCTCCCAAAGCGCATTGTAGTAAATATGGATAGAGGCATCAGCAGGTAACCAACTCCATCCCATGTTCAGTTATTTTTGAGCGATGCACATTATGTCTAAAAGGTATGAAGACATATGGAAGTTATGGAAGCTACCCGATTGTTCTTGTGTGACAACTAAAATTGCATTTTTAATATTCTCAAATAATATGTATGCCTAGTTGAATGAGGCCCCTACATCTGCACAGAAATAAATTAATGGCATAAATGACAAAGGAAAGTGTGTTGCATCTGGTTCCCCATACAACCTGCACAACATGGCTACCATATACTGGTAGGGTCTTCTTATATTGGTTGTGGGATATCAACTCTTGGGTCAATATTTGAACTACTTGTCTACTTTATACCAAGTAGGGAACAAATCCTTCGATGTGAGCTCCAAATTGCTAAGGAGATGACCATCTAAATTTTTGTTTCATGCCTCAAGATGATAACACTTGGCTAAATTATCAGGCCTGAATGAAGTTATCATATCTTTTCTTGCATTACAGATATACCTGCTATCTACGTCTGCATTCTTCAAAATCCAAGATATGGAGTTTGCACAAGGGAAAACTGATGGATCTGCCACCACCCTGAAAATTCTCAATTTTCTGATGTTCTTAAATGCATGGAGTTCACCTAGGTCCTCTGCGTCTATAGAGAAGTTTGATTTCTTGAACATGTAATAGACTTCCCCCCATTTCAATGTCTCTCCTTCTTTGTCTATAAGTCATGATGTATCGCCATATATAGTCCTAACACTTTATGTATCTACTGTCTTCTAGGAGCTTCCAGATGATTCAGCCCCTGATGGTTTCATTGTTGTTTTCTTTCCTGATGACATGTCTGAATCTGTAGACAAGATAAATTTGGAGCATGTTATTTAAAAAATAATTTAAATGATTAAATCAATCATAAGAATTAATGTAACCAGTCATGACCTATTGTTCCTCATAAATTTCAAATAACAATCAATGCCTATCAAATATTTCAGGGTGAAAAAACTTGGGCGTTAACCTGAAAAAGTGAAATCAGAGCAAAATAGAACAACTCTTTAAATGAAAATCGGAGGGAAAAAGAGTAACTCCTCTGAGCTGATCAGAGGAGTTAATAGTAACTCCTCTGAGCAGATCGGAGGAGTTAATCATAAATCCTCTGAGCAACATTCGAAAGAGTTTCAATTAGCCTTGGGGTGTTCGGAGGTCTTACAAAGAACTCCTCTAAGCATATCGTAGGATTTAATATTAACTTCTCTGATACGATAGGAGAAGTTGCTTCCAATTTCTCCGAAGGTGTTCGGAGGAGTTGGGTTTAACTCTCCTGAGCATATCGGAGAAGTTAGTAGTAACTTCTCTGATATGCTCGGAGAGTTACTAAACAAGTTTTTGGACTTTGTTTTTTTTGAACACGAAGAATTGTGAGGAAAAACATTCGGCCATCCTAGAGGAATGGGAGGGACATTTAGGGCTTGCTTAGGTCCAAACTTCGTGCCCTAGAAGAATTTGGAGGGGGGTTTGAAATAGGTTAAAAAATGAGAAAAGGGTCCGGGAAAGGATCAATTGCAATTTCCTTCAGAAGGGGGAAAAGGGTCTCGGAAAGGATCAATTGCAGTTTCCTTCAGAAGGGGGAAACATGTCGATCGTTTTCAAAATATGTAGCCATGATGGGTTGAGGGTCAATGAAAAATGCATAGGGCCTAGTGTTGGTGAAGCGATGAAGTGAAGAATGTTCGGGAAGGAAAGAGAAACGGACTAGGGATAAGGGCGCGTAAGAAAATAAAAGGAAAAAACTTAACTCTATCTTAAGAAAAGGAGAGAGGGAGGAAAGACTTACCCAGTTAATAGTTGCCATGTGTCGGGGAAAGGAATGGGGCTTTGTTCGAATAGTGTTTTAGCCCAACTCTCTTCCTCTCTGGTGTCTAGTGATAATAGTCTAGACCTCATTTCACTTTATATAGCCTCAGGTTAATTAATGGAATTTAATGTGGTAGGTTAGGTCAGAGGCTTTTAAAACAACTTCGCCAAATTTTTTCAAAAAATATAATACTAACTTCTCTAAGCATATCGGATGAGTTCTTCTTAACTCTTACGATAGCATTTGATTTAACAGAATGATGGTCAAGAACTCCTCTCGGCTGCTCGAAAGAGTTGAAATTAACTTCTCCAAGCTACTCGGAAGAGTTGAAAGTAACTCCTTTGAGCTACTCGGAAGAGTTGATAGTAACTCCTCCGAGTTGCTTAGAGGAGTTTGAAGTAACTCCTCCGAGGAGTTTGGAGGAGTTCAAAGTAAATCTGTCGATCATTTTTTTTAAACTTTAACTTTGAATGTTTTCTCATTTTCTCAAGTGAATCATTAGTTACCAAAAGAAGCTTTGGAATGACTAAGGGGCTTATGATATTTTCTCTTTGGTTCAAAATAAGGAGGCTCCATGTTTAAGGAAGTATCAAAATAGAAGGTAAAATAGAGGGGTTGTAGTGCCAGTCACAACAAATGGCGACACACTGGGCGAAGCCTTGGATATATGTAAAATGGCATCCATACATCATTCTATTAGGAAGGAAACCCCATCACACCAATCATAAGGGAAAAAATATAGGTCCCATGACTTGCATATTGAAAATACCGAGGTGATTCAAAGAAGGGTGAGAACTATTCAAATTTAACAGATTGCTTTCAAACTTATATCAAACTTTATGGTAAATGCCAGAAAATAAGATGTAGGCAGTAAATTAGAAACAAAACATCAATAATGTTGAGAATACAAGTTGTAATGCATTTCTCTGGTGTTTTCTCCACTGCCAACAAGTGTCCATAGCCCCGACGGAATCACCTCGATGTCACAAGCCTTACTTCATTGTCAGTGAACGTCCATAGCCCCGACGGAGATACTTGCATGTCCCATGTGATCTGGAAATCCTTTCCCCAAGCCTTTACCTTTTATAATATTTGATTCTCTTTTATTTAGAGATATAGGTGGATGGGGGGATTTCAATTAACCTTTAAAGGTAGTAGGGATGACACATGTGACGGTGAGATCTGCTAACTTGATTATAGATGAGCAAAAATCTTGAGTCGTGATTCTTAACCTACTACAAACATTTCATCCAGGCCATTTCAGTTATCTCTTGTAACATAGAAATATGTTTTTTAATGTAGTCTCTTGGCTCTTTGTTTTCCCAGTGTCTCTTCGTATTGACAAGCTACGTTCCTCCACCAGATCTTAACTTGTGATAGTGCGCAAAGGGTTTGCATGTCTGGGGAGAAAAATAGAATTGACATCACATAGAAGATGTTTAGGCCCTCTGCACTGGATGTGCTACATTTAAGCATGTGACTTGCTTCAGGTTGCTAGAACTCCAAAATCACAAGGGCATCCAACAAGAAGGACAAGATAAAACTAGTAATCAAACAAATCAAGAAAACTCAAACTAACTAAAGAAACAAAATCAAAAGAAAAAAAATAGAAATAGGTTTTATTTATGTACAAGTGACCAGCAACCTCAATGGCTAACTAATATAATGCTTTAGGACTTGGCCATTTATAGGGAGAGAGTCAATTTCTCCCTGAAGGTTTTGTAATCGAAAAGTGCCTTGGCTAATATTTTCTTTGATAAGGTAATGACAAAGCCAAAGTTGTTGAAATTTCGAATGTTTCCCTTTATCTTCATGTGGCTTGTCCCATTTCAGGACTAGGTCCCCAACTTGGAATTCTTTCTAAACCAAAGATTTCTTATCAAACAAACATTTTATTGTTTGTTGGTGAGCTTCAAACTTGGTTTTGGTCTTGTCACGTATTTCTTCAAGGTTCAGCAAGGTATTTATACAACTTTGGATGACTAGGCATTCTCTTCCTCGGGACTATTGTGTAAGTTGGAGAGAAGGTAGGTAAATGTTCAAGGGTAACACAGCTTCTTTTCCATACACAAGAAAATAAGGCGAGGTTCTGATGGAATCTTTTGGGGTGACATGATCCACCCAGAGAGAACTTTGCAATGCGTTGTACCAATTTCTCGGGTAATCAACCACAGTTGTCTTTAGGATATGGATGATGTTTTTACTTGTGGATTATGCCAGGACATTTCCTTGCGGGTAGTAGTTGGTCGAATACTTTAAAACAATCCCCTTTTCCAATGAATACTCAGATAATATCAAAGACAGAAAATAAGTAGCATTATCAAATACTAAATAGTTAGGAATACCAAACCTCGTGATAATGTGTTGCTCAAGAAAATTTGCCACTACTTCCTCATTCACTTTGACTAAAGGGATTGCTTCAATCCAACGTGTGATATAATTAGTTGTGGTCAGAATATACCTGTGTTGTTTGGATGAATGAGGATTTATTTCACCAATGATATCTAGACCCCACTTCTCGAAGGGTTCCTCCACTGCTACAGGTTGGAGAGGAAAAGCATTTTTACGTTCCCTCCCTGAGGCTTTTTTACATGCTTCGTATCTTCTTGAGTACGCGAGAGTGTCCTTGAAGAGGGTGGGCTAGTAGTATCCTACTCTTAGAACCTTGTGAGTTGGTGTGTCTCCTGAGAAATGGTCACCAGTTGGTTCATCGTGCATATCTTTTAGGACCCTATCAGTGTCTTGTCTTTCAAGGCATCTGAGTAACACTCTGTCGTAATTCTTTCTGAACAAGATGCAATGTAATAATTGGTACTGCAAATATTTCAGTCGCAGTGCTATTTTTTTCTTAACATTGAGATGGTATGGATTTGTGCCATATTGTAGATAATACTTAAGATCATTGTAACATGATCCTTCAATGGTTGGAACATATGGAACCTACTGAGTATACATTATTGGTTCATCTTTCCAACCATCCTCCTCTTGATCTTCAGCATCAGCTCCTTGTGTCACTAATTTACACAATCCTTAACCTTTCACGATATTGGTTGGTTTAAATTTGAGGTAAAACTCTTGCAGAGCTACCATTTAATTTCCGCGCCTTTCACCCAATTCATTTTGAATGAATAGGGATCTCACTTATGGTTGTAGGAAGATGACTTTGGTGTGATTTTTTAGGATATACAGTCTGAACTGCTTGATTGTTTTATGGACGAAAAATGCTTGCTTGTCAACATGAGGATAATTCAGTTCTGCACCTTGTAACCCAGTGCTTGTAAAAGCAACAGGGTAGTCATCTCCTTGTTCATCCTTTTGTGTGAGTATTGTTGCTAGCGAATGGTTATATGCGAATGTATATAGCAGGAAATCTTTTTTAAAATTAGGACTCTGAAGAGATGATGCATTGGCTATAGCGGTTTTAATATTTTTAAAGGACTCCTTCTCCAACAATGTCCATTTGAATTGTGCATCCTTTTTAATCATCCTTTGTAAAGGTTTTATAATTTCAGCAAAATCGGGAACGAATCGTCGGACGAAATTGATTCCATCGAAAAAAAATTGCATGGACCTCTTGTTGTGCGGTGGAGCAATTTGTAAAATGGCTTTGGTTCTCTCTGGATCCACTGAAATCCCTTCTTTAGAAACAATGTGTCCCAATAAAATTCCTTTTGAAATAGCGAATACATTTTTCTTGGGATTAAGCGAAATTCCATATTTTCTGCAATGTTCAAAAATTTGCATCAAATGTTTTACGTGGTCTTCTCTTTTTTTAGAATAAACAGTAACATCATCAAGGTAAACCACCATGCTTTGACCAATTAATCCTTTGAAAGCAATGTCCATTTCCCTTTGAAGGGTAGATCCTGCATTCATAAGACCAAAAGGAATTCTTCTATAAGCATAAGTTCCCCATTTAGTCTGAAAAGTGGTCTTTAATCGGTCTGGTTCTTCCACGAGAACTTGATTGTATCCCAAAAATCTGTCTTGTAGGGAGAATAGTTGAGATCCATAGACGATTTTTACAATTTTCTTCATTGGGGGAACTAGATAGTTATCTTTGTTGGAAGTGCAATTTAAATTTATGAAATCTATACATATTCATATTTCTCTCGACTTTTTCCTTACGGGCACCATATTAGATACCCAAGTCAAATGTCTTACTTTAAAAATTATTCAGGCAGCTAACAGCTTCTTGAGTTCCTTTTGTATCAAAGGTTCGAGTAGGATGTATATTTCTGAGCTTATGCTGAAATGACTTGTTCCCTTCTTTGATGGTAATTAAATGTTGTATAATTTGTGTGTCATAAGTCTTCAAGTCGTCATATGTCCAGGCAAAAATATGTCGATACTTCTTGAATAATTCTGTGAATGTGTGCTTTTTTGAATCTGAACAACAACTACCCAGGTTAACATACTTAAGTTATTCAAATGTTCCCATATTGACCAAGAAATGCATCATCATGGAGCTGTTGGTCTTCGGATTAGTTGGCCTCGTGAACTTGGACTATAAATCAAATAAGTTTTCAAGAGACAAAACATTATTTGGAACACAATTTTCTTTGACCTTATTAGTTTCTTCTCGATAAGCTTACAACTCTTATTGATGTATCTCATTATCTATCACTAAATCTTGGAAAGTGTTTGAACTAGTAAGGAAGTTAACAATTTGAGAATCACAGTCGAATACTCTCCAACTCGTGACATTGTTAGGTATGGATGGCTTAATCATCATTTCAACCGAAAAACCATCGTCAGGAGGCATAAATCTAGATGTTGCATTGGCCAAAATATCAACATCTACATTTTGATCACGGGGTATAGAATTAATATTAAATGCATCAAATGAATAAATAAGATTCCATACATCTTGTTGATAGGCTTTCAAATGCGGAGACGGGAAATGAATAGTATTTATTACCTGTCAAACAATGATCTCAGAGTCACGAAAAACTTTCAAATGTTTTACCCTGAGGTCAATGGAATTTTTTAGGCTTTTCACTAAGGCTTCATATTCAGCAGTGTTGTTGGTGCATTCGAACTCTAAACGACATGATATGAGTGTTTTTCCTTGGCTGGGGTCGATCAAAACATGTCATATGTTGGCTCCATCCTATGTTTTAGAACCGTCAAAGAAAATGGACCATATATCAGGGATGTGAGTTTTCTTATTCAAACTAAATCCTAAGTTAGTAAGTATGGGACATGCACCATTATGTATTCGTGGGCAGAGGATTGATTGTAGTTCATAATGTATTTCAGAAGTCTGAGCTTCGTAACAACCATAATCAGTCTCGAAAAAATAATTTCCCAAGATGGAATGAGAAAAGCTAAGGAGCTCGTTTTTACCTTCCAATTATGTCACTGTGTACTTCATGTGTGCTTCGTTGTTAACCTGGATTTGATTTTCTTTTCCCTTATAGGGAAGCCACATATGAGACTAGTCAATAGAGAAATAACCTTGAAGTTTGGCTAACCAATCTCTACTCAAGACCGAACCATAACTTTCTAGAATATCTACTACAACTATGTCTATAGTCTAATGAACCCTTGGATCAGATGACAGTTTCATTAACACATCCTTGAGTCCCCCTTTCACTTTAACATATGTTCTATCTAACTGGATAATTCTGGGTTTTTGTATTTGTGGGACAGTGTTTATTTTTTGGCAAATAGAAAAAGGCATGATGTTGGAAGAGGCACCAGAATCTGCCAAACAGTTATGTACATTGAAATTAAAAAATTCATAAGTAAGCAGAAAATGTGGTACCTGAGATTTTGAAAAACGCTTATGCTTGCAACATTTATAGCCGATGTTATCTATACCTTGTGGATTTCTGGTGTATCATTTCTAGAGGTTAAACTTTCATCAACTATGATAGTTTATGTTTGAGTCTCATGGGGTTTGAAAGCATCATGTAGAAGTTCACGTTGTTGTGGCAGAGAGAAAATATCAAACATGGAAATATTGGCTTTAATTTTATTCATGTCTTTGATTACATTATAGTCTAGGGAATGTGAATTCAAAGCATTCTTATCTTGCCCATATTTCCCTTGAATCACTGATCTGAAAATAGGGGGCTGACTTGTTATGCTATGCAAGCACCCTCTACTTCATTAAAATAATCTTTTCAGGACCTTTCTCAATGTCTTAGTTATGCAAGATAAATTATGTGCCAAGTTTATGCATCTTCTTTTAAATGTTCATGTGTGAGGAAATTTTCTTTTAAAATGGTTAAATATGTTTTTTAAATAAATTCACAGCAAACATAACTTGCAGAAAATAAACCATCAAACTCACAACAATAACAAGATGATAAAGGAGTTCACCCCCAACTGGGATACATCTCCTTGAGCCTCCTTCAATGGACTAGGCTCTCTGGGATTAATTTGTCCAAAATTCTTTTACAAGCTGCTTCTCAACTCCAATGGAAATACTAATTGTACCATTGGGTTCAGAATACATAAAAACCCCAGAAATGACTAATAGAACTCTGAAAATGGATCATGGCTCATCCGGGCATGACCTCTTCTACATGTGGCCTTGAGCTTCACTGAGCTTCCTTGTGGAAAAAACACCTGTAAAATTCCTCAAATGCCTCTAACACCTATCCCAATGTGTTCAAAGCATAATAATTATCCAAAAATGACTATTCAATCACAGAAAATAGACTTGGGCTCATTTGAGCATGACCTCAATCAATGAGGGCTTCAAGCTCCCTTGAGCTCTCTGAAACTTCAATGGTGAAAAACCTGCAAAAGAAGTCTTCAAATGGCTTTGAAAATAGTGCCAATGGATTCAGAATGTCCAAAAACCCCTAGCTAGCTTTTTTCGTCACCTCATTTGGCCAAAAAATGAAGAAGTTAGGCCTCCTGCCATTTTCCTCCTTCAAGCTTGTTGTCTCTGGTTTGCCAAAATGCACCTCTATACGTCCAACCTAGCTCACGCACTCAATCTCATGCTAAAACCTAGCACCGGGTGCATAACTGAAAAATGGGTGAACTGTAGGACGGTTAGGGCGTGCCTAGCCCCTAACCGCCAAAACCGTGGGCATATGGGTCACCATGTGACCGTGCAAAAATGTTAGGTTCCAAGAGTGAATGGACAAACGAAAAGTGTCGGGCGAATGGGGTGTTGTAACCATTTTTAAAAAAAGTGTTTGAAACCCGCGCACATCCTTCGTGTGACAAAGGTCACATGTTAAAACACATAAAATCGAGGGCTAACCATTGTTCAAACCAACTCCCGCGCATTTGTTTTCGACGCATGGTCATATATATATATATATATATATATATATATATATATATATATATATATATATAGAGAGAGAGAGAGAGAGAGAGAGAGATACAAAAACCGCGGGCTGGGGCTAAGCCCCAGCCCGGCCCCCCGTGCCAAAATACACCATAATCAAACTCAAATAATTTTGAAAACATATAGTTGTAAAAACCATATGGTAGGCGCGCCGATTGGGCGGCCTTTGCCAAAGCTTTGCCATGGTGGGGAGGTCCAGGGTTCGATCCCCACGGACTCCATAATATTTTAAACAAACAACCATTGCCATGGTGCCACGTGGCAGCCCATGCTTGGGCCATGTGGCACCAAACCATTTGACAAAAAGATGCCACATGTCTCAACATGATTCGTCCAAAATCTGCTAATCAATGATTTCCACGTCATCAACTACCACCTCAGCGTACAGACGTGCCACGTTAGTTGTATGGCCTCTGCCACGTCAGCTGTACAGACTGTACAGTCAGCACATTTTTTTTGCCTGTTTGACGATTCGAACAGAACGTGATATATCACTCATCTGACATTCGTTTGAACCCAAACGAGTTGCGTTGGGTTCATGACGACGAGGGCTACGCACCTATTTGTTTTGAGGCAATTCCGAGAACTTTGATTTTTGAGCAAAATTTTGACCCCTGGTCCAGATTCTGATCACGCCTTCCCACTGAAAGGATTTTGGACCCACAAAAGCTTATGATTATCTGCTTGAGCTTCAATACTCTTCTTCTTCCAAGTTCTATCAACTGATTCTACTTGAAAATTCTTTTTGACAATCACCTGGATACCTTGACATGCCTTGCACTGCAACTGGCTATGTCCCTCAACCATTGTTCTTTGGTTGCTTCTGACCCAATGTTTTCTTTGTACTTGGAAGAATTCCATCCTTCCCACTGAGAATCAAGTCCCTCTTGTGAACTCTTTAGCGTCAAAACAATTCGCTCTCCAATGGCTGCAAAAACTTTCCTGCGACATCTTGTCACAAAAAAAGAAAACCATCAATCTTGAAAACAAATTTATACAAGACTGAAAATGATGCCAATAAAGTCTTTGTGCTCTTCAAGCAATCGGTTGCATCTTGTACTTCATCAAAGCACATGGCATTTTCCTGCATCTTGGTGTACTCAAAATTGACTTACAAGCCAACAAACACCATCGACTAAACATAAGTCGAAAAATATGATCGACACAACATAGTCGTCAAGACAACATCAACACAAGTCGAGACTCATTTGAAACATATCAACCTTCCCAAAATGACAAGTTGACATTCATGATACACAATCATGTTACAATCATGAGTCATTCAGGATGAACTGACACCAAGTTCACTGTTTACACACACACAAAAACACATGTATGTGCATAGCTCTTCAACTCTCCTTCAAGTACAAACATAAGTACATAAACCCAAAACATGTGGGTACATAAGAGTTGAATATGAAAAAGATATATGGATGTAACAAGTGAGCATCATACCCCTCTTTTACATCCTCCTGACGAAGTTGTGCAACAAACAAGAATGTCTTCAAACGAATTGCATTCACATGCAACTTGCATCATACAAATTGTACTTGTCATGCTTTCAATAGAAATGAATACATAAGGCTGAAATGTGCATCTACAACAGAAAAATGCAAGCCTTACTTGCTCAAGAAAGCTAACCATTTCTTACCAAGCCAACTCAATGGTGATTTTTTTTGCTGAAAATCGTCTTCTTGTGAATCATCTTGACTCACATCGATGATGGAATCTCCTCTTCCATTCTTTCCGATCTCTTTATTCATCTGCTTCTTGTGTTGTGGATGAGTGGTTGGATGCAATGTCCAACATTGGTCAATGAGATGACCCCTCTTCTGACAATGAGTGCAAATCTTTTGCATCCTCTTTTCAAGTTGTCTTTGCTTGTAAAGTTTCCTGAAAGTGGTCAATCTTTTCCAACATTTTGAAATATGATGGTTATATAAACCACAATATGTACATGGACTTTTTCTTCCATTTTTACATGCAAATTTATCATGCTTAACATAATCAAAAGCAACTGAATGATAGGCAGAATTATACCTTGAACATTCACCTTTATCACCTCTTTGAGGAGGTGAATTTGAAGAGTTACAAGCTCTCCTTTGAAGACCAACAATAATTTTCTTGTCTGCATGTCTGTCATAACTCTCTTGTTTCACACATTTGCATTCATCTTGAACACACACTTTGCATGCTTGAGGGATTGAACTTGAAACAAAATTTGTTCTTGGAATTTTTTCCCTTGTCTCCTCAACTTTGGAATTTGCTCCATCTCTTTGTTCATATCCAAGACCACAATACTTGGGTCTCTCCTCAACAACAATAGGCTCAACAATGCCTTGTGCATGCTTTCCTAACCCTCTACCTTCATAACCCATTTTTAACAATAACTTGGACCCTATTCCTCTTGTGTGATTTTCAAAAACACCAAATCATTCATCTTGAGAGGAATTTGAAGATAAACTAACATTACATACCCCATGTTCATGCATGTACTTGGTAAGGATTTCCTTTACCTCATGAAGTTGAATCTCCATCTCATGTAACTTTTCAAGAAGCCGGTGCTTCTCCTCCTTCATGGCCATCAACTGCTCTTGAAGGGCAATGCTCTCTTCTCTATCTTCCCACAACTCTTGTACCATATCTCTCATGGTTACAAACTCCTTCAACATCTCTTTGTCAAAGAACTTGGATAATGAAGATATATGAGAACCATCAATGTTTGAAGCTTCCTCCATCCTTGCAAGATATCAAACTTCAACAAAAAACTTGCACAATAATACCAACAACTAAATCTCTAGCTATCAATGACAATCACATGAGAAAAAACTATGCTCTGATACCACCTGATCTGAAAATAGGGGGCTGACTTGTTATGCTATGCAAGCACCCTATACTTCATTACAATAATATTTTCAGGACCTTGATCAATGTCTTAGTTATGCAAGATAAATTATGTGCCAAGTTTATGCATCTTCTTTTAAATGTTCATGTGTGAGGAAATTTTCTTTTAAAATGGTTAAATATGTGTTTTAAATAAATTCACAGCAAACATAACTTGCAGTAAATAAACCATCAAACTCACAACAATAACAAGATGATAAAGGAGTTCACCCCTAACTGGGCTACATCTCCTTGAGCCTCCTTCAATGGACTAGGCTCTCTGGGATTAGTTTGTCAAAAATTATTTTACAAGCTGCTACTCAACTCCAATGGAAATACTGATTATACCATTGGGTTCAGAATACATAAAAACCCCATAAATGACTAATAGAACTCTGAAAACGGATCATGGCTCATCCGAGCATGACCTCTTCTACATGTGGCCTTGAGCTTCCCTGAGCTTCCTTGTGGAAAAAACACCTGTAAAAGTCCTCAAATGCCTCTAAAACCTATCCCAATGTGTTTAGAGCATAATAATTAGCCAAAAATGACTATTCAATCACAGAAAATAGACTTGGGCTCATCTGAGCATGACCTCAATCAATGAGGGCTTCAAGCTCCCTTGAGCTCTCTGAAACTTCAATGGTGAAAAACCTGCAAAATAAGTCTTCAAATGGCATTGAAAATAGTGCCAATGGATTCAGAACATCCAAAAACCCCTAGCTGGGCTTTTTCGGCACCTCATTTGGCCAAAAAATGAAGAAGTTAGGCCTGCTGCCATTTTCCTCCTTCAAGCTTGTTGTCTCTGGTTCGCCAAAGCGCACCTCTGTACGTCCAACCTAGCTCACGCGCTCAATCTCGTGCTAAAACCTAGAACCGGGCGCATAACCTAAAAACGGGCGAACTGTAGGACGGTTAGGGCGTGCCTAGCCCCTAACCGCCAAAACCGTGGGCATATGGGTCACCATGTGACCGTGCAAAAATGCTAGGTTCCAAGAGCGAATGGAAAAACAACAAGTGTCGGGCGAATGGGGTGTTGTAACAGTTTTAAAAAAAAGTGTTTGAAACCCACGCACATCCTCCGTGTGACAAAGGGTCACATGTTAAAACACATAAAATCGGGGGCTAACCGTTGTTCAAACCAACTCCCACGCATTTTTTTTCGGCGCATGGTCATATATATATATACAAAAACCGCACGTTGGGGCTAAGCCCCAGCTCGGCCCCCCGTGCCGAAATACACTATAATCAAACTCAAATAATTTTGAAAACATATAGTTGTAAGAACCATATGGTAGGCACGTCGATTGGGCGGCCTTTGCCAAAGCTTTTCCATGGTGGGGAGGTCCAGGGTTCGATCCCCACGAACTCCATAATATTTTAAACAAACAACCATTGCCATGGTGCCACATGGCAGCCCATGCCTGGGCCACGTGGCACCAAACCATTTGACAAAAAGATGCCATGTGTCTCAACATGATTCGTCCAAAATCTGCCAATCAACGATTGCCATGTCATCAACTACCACCTCAGCGTATGAACGTGCCACATCAGTTGTACGGCCTCTACCACGTCAGCTGTACGGACTGTACAGTCAACACATTTTTTTTGCATGTTTGACAATTCGAAAAGAACACGATATCTCACTCATCTGACGTTCGTTTGAACCCAAACGAGTTGCGTTGGGTTCATGACGATGAGGGCTACACACCTGTTTGTTTTGAGGCAATTCCGAGAACTTTGATTTTTGAGCAAAATTTTGACCCCTGGTCCAGATTATGATCAATCACCTTTTCATTATTTTCAACAGCGCTAAACGAGCTTGGTTTATCTTTATTTGATACGGTAGTTTGCCAGTATTATTGTTAGTTTTTTCTAGAACTGCATTGTTTTGTTTTGGGAGAATAGGAGGACGTGTTATTTTTCTAAGGGGAATGTTTTCTACTTTGGAGGACTAGGTGTCAGATGGTAGTCCTTTGTTGCACAAGTTATATCATTTCAGGGCAACAACTTTTATAACTTGTGTATCTCCAGTAAGGATTTATTTAATTTGTTCATCATCGGATTCTACACACCAGTCCCAAAAGGGAATAGATTATTATGGGGGTGCTTCGTTAGTAGTATCAGAAGGAGATTGTATATGACTTTTATCATCTAAACATTGTTGATCTAGCAACTAATTTATTAGCAGGGTCATAGAGTTGACCCACTGAGGACACTTTTGTTCAGGATGATTTTGTTGATGATAAGAGAAAAAACTATCAATACTGAAACTATCTAGATTTAAAGCCATGTGTGGTCGTTCTGGTGGTTGTGGTGGGTTGTCTGGTTTCTTAAAAAATGGGCGGAAAGTTTGTCGCTTGGATGATCCTTCACCAGCATTCTTCTTGAGGTCCACCACTTCATTCGATAATTTCTTAACAATTTTTACCACATTATCAATATCCTTGGATTCTTTGTCAAGTGGCTTAGTTAATAATAGTGGTGTCTTCCCAGCCGAATTAGTTTCCTCATAACGTGGATGTTGTTCATATGCTGATAATTCTCGTTCCAAAGTTTCAGCTTCATCAAATTTTAATGTCAATGTGTTTATGTTAGATCGTTTTACAAACATCCCAATGGAGGGGGTTAAGGAAACTATATAATATTCAATAGCTAGTGATTGACCAGGATCTACCTCGTGGGGAAACTTAACCAAGACATTTATAAATCTTTGGTTAAAATATTTCACTCTTTCCCTTTTTTCCATTCTGATGGATCCTAATTCATTATGTAGGGATGCAGTAGTTTTCTTTTCTCCAAACTTTCTCATAAAGAACCTTTCGAAACTATCGAAGTCTATAATAGATCTAGTGGGTAGGATGAAATACCAAGTAGAGGCATTCCCAGAAAAAGTATAAGGAAATAACCTACATACTACGTTGTTATGTTGAACCCCTAGAAGATGTTCAGATAAAAATAAATTATTGATATGGTCTTCTGAGGACTCAGGTTTGTCTCGGTCAAATTTTGGTAATAGTCTATAAAATTTCTTTGGAATTTCATGAAATTCTCCAGCCATATTTAGAGCTCCTTGGGATCTCCATCGTGGCATGACCTCTCTGTGGATCCTATTTTCTCCCATTATTTGTTCTATGGTGATTTTTCGGTTGTTCACCTTCAAATTCTTCTTCTTCAAGTTCGATGAAGAAACATGCAGCTTTTCTTAAGGGTACTAGGATGTCTTGTAAACCAGTTTCAATAAGGTCATCTACAGAATCAACGTAAAAATCAATATCTGTGTTAGGATGTTCTACACAGGTTGCTTTTCTCCGAGGGAGTGCATAAGCTGTAGGTAATTTTCCAAGCAATGTTGCGTAAGAACAAGTGATTCTATGAGTTTCGTGAAGTTCTTCTTGAGGTATGTGAAACCACGTTTCAGAATGTATTTCAGGACTCCCAAAAGAACTTCCTAAATTATGTTTCGAGTCTTTGTAAATTACTTTTTGTTCTGACTCGATTCAGGGAAACGAGGTGGGTTGTGAATTGGGATTACACATTGAATATCGATTTAGGTTATTCTTTAGTTCATGTATGTAAGTAATAAAATATGGCCCTACTTATAGCACCAATTTTGTTGAGGGGTCAAAATTCTCCCGACAATAGCAAGGGGCACTCCTCGGTATACAGTCCTAATTAGACTACACATCATTTGGATTAGGAGTCCCAGGTGAAATTTGGCTCAGCAACCATTTATTGCTAACTCTTGATTTTATTACCGGTTAAGGTTTAGTGTACCGATGAGGTGGATGGGTGAAATGAATATATGTAGATGAAATCCATGTGTGTAAAGAAAACTAATCTATCACTAATATATGATATCATATCCTAGCTAGGAGCAAAGCTAATGTAACCGATGAGTTATAATGCAACCAAAACTTAAAACAACTTTAATATAGTGAGTTGTATAAAAAGAGAAATATTGAAAGCAATAGCATATATAAGTATATAATCATATTAGTCCAAATTACAACAACATATACTGAAATAACTCACAAAGCTCAAGGCATGGAAATATTCAAAGAAATATCGATAACTGCAAAGTGATTAAGATTGCATAAGAATTAGTCTACAACAAACAAAGCATTCTTATAGTCCATGGAAACAACAAACATCTTCACTTGAAGTAGTTCAAAGCTTCGATAAGTTTCTACACAGAATTCCTTCTATAACATGTTGGCCCAGAGGGCTTCTCAATATTTATTAACATTGTATAAGTTCTTGAAACAGTTCTTGGGTCTATACAATGCTTGAAAAGACAAAAACAATTCCTAATTAAGAGAGTCTCTAGTATATTTTATACAAAGAATAGTAACTCCTATTTGTATTTTCGCCTTATTCTTGACGAGTCAGTTACAAAATTGTTCGCATTCCCTTCTCTCATGACAAGAGGCAAACAAAGGATGAAACTTGAGGAAGTTAGTAAAAGATGAAAGGGAAAACAATGGTTTGTCCTTTTCCTATGAACTTTTTCTCTGAAGATAAGCCGTCCAGACTTCCAACTGGTTATACAGTGACTCGATCCTCCTATAAGATAGTTACTTCAGCATTGCTTCAATCATGGAAATTTTATCATCCAAGACACTCATATCTTTCTCCAATATTGTCATGTAAGCTTGTATCATAGTATGGAGCTTCGTTGGTTGTAGTAAATGTTGATCAAGAATATTTCGTGAGACAATAGTTGATGTTTCAACTATTTTCCTCCTTCTACTTGTACTTTCCTAAACTACATTCACTAATTCTTTCATGACCAAATTCTTCCCAAGTTCATCTAACCTTGGGAGTCAACCATATCTTATCAACTATTGAGCAGCTTTGTGAGTTCTTGAATAGATCCCCATAGCTGTGGTTAATTCTTTGTTCCTTTCGTTTCCATACATGTTGGAAATGGTCTAGCGCATATAGATTTGTCTTCCTCGTTGATTTCGAGGGTCTATACAACTCCGAAGGCGCATCAGGGTTTTTTGCTATCCAAGTATTAATGTTTGCTATACCTTCCTGGATAGTGTTGTATTGCATCAGCTGCATTTGTATCTGGTCGTTTTGTTCAATAATTGTTGCAACCACTTTTTGGAAGAGATGCAGGTTGGCATAGATATCGATGATGGCACCTTCCATCTCAGTTCTAACTTTTTCCATGCTGGCTTTAAAATTAAGAAGACTTATTTCATCTATCTTAACTTGTTGGAGTCTCTCTTCTAACTCTTTGATCCTCATTTCCTTTTCCTCATTCTATCGGAACAGCCTTTGTATATTATCCACTGTTGCATCCATGAATGCAAATCATGCCCTAGATGTTTCCACAGGGTCTTTCCTGACATCTCTTGTGACGGAAACCTAGGTTACTACTGATAAAGGAGCTTCTTCTGTTACTGGAACTTTTTTAACCCTTTCTTGTATGATCCGACCAATTTTTCCATTGTACATGAAACTACGGAGGTCCAATATTTCAGTTGACTAAAAAGGTTCCCAATGCCCGAGACCCAAACCACTACTTGTTGTTTTGTTCTTGTGCCTGCGGTGTATGTTCCAGGGACAACCAATTTCATCGGGTGCGTGTCACCCTCTCTATCATATGCATCCTTCTTTTGCATTTCTTCTTCAACAGCTTTATCTATTGCTTCCTTTTCTGCTAATTTTGTCGCTACTCTTGTTGCTTTAGCTAACTCTTTTTCTTTTTCGGCAGTGGCTTTCGCTTCGGCATCCGCTTTTTCTCTTGCTTAATTTTTTTCCCTGGCCTTTGCTTTGTCATCTTCTAGCTTCTGTTTATTTTTCGAATCATTTCTCTTCTTCAACACTTTCTCTTTGTCCCTCCTCTTTTTATCAATTGGTAATTCTTCATCTCCTTCTATGGAACATGAATGAGTTGAGAGTTAGATGGGGGAATATCTCTCAGCTTCATCTCTCTCTGCATCTTTTATGGATGCCTCTCTTGCAACTTCTTCATTTGTGATCTTACCTCTTGGTTGACCCTGACTATTGAAAATAACATCATCATAAGTTATAGAATTTTGATGTACTCCTTCCTCTTCCTAGAAATCGGTGGTGTATTCGTAAGGGAGTATCATGCTATGAAGATGCTCTTTGACGATGTTCTTGGGGTCGTGTCTCTTGAACCTTTCCTCTCCAAAACGGTAGGAGAGTAAGATGTCTACTTCTATCTGTGCTTGTTTGGTGTTTTTAAAGAAGTAGTTCCCAATGTAAAAATGAAATGGTGGCCAAATGGCTTTCTTCGATCTATATAACATTCCTTTTACCCCATGTATGATGGTTTGATATGTTACTTCCTGGAGCACAAGCTTGTCGGGGACGAACCTAGGAAGTAGATGAGCTGGTTTCATTGCACCGTATATCCTGATATATGTACCATGTTCCATTATATACCAATCCCTAATCCTTCTTATAATTGTTATGGCCTTGTCAGTCATACAAGGTGGGTAGGTGCAAAAAATAAACTCGTACAGTTGTTGTGGCTAAATTCGTAAATGCGGACATAAACAAATCTCCCTAGTTCGGGAACCCAAAAGTAGAAAAAAATAAGACAGAACACACTCATTTCCTTATATTCAAATGAAATGCAAAAGGAAAGAAAACTTATACCTTTTAAACTGACATTTGTCCTCTTTAATTGTAGCTCCAAGCTTGATCCAATGCTTTGTAGAAACAGAGACCTGTAAAAACGATCAAACAAAACCCGTGAAAGTAAAAAACATACATATGTTTCAATGAATCTATGTAAATAGCCAAGGAGAAATACAAATAAAAACCATTGACAACCTTTATTAGGAAAGAAAAATGTATAATTATATTAAATAATTAGGAAACAGCTTACAACCAGTGCCTTGGCGTTGACAAGCTCCTTCCAGCAGTTCAATGCTTCAATACCCATGCAGCCTCCATGAATGCCATCGCCATCTCTTGAGTACTTTGGCACAACTAAATCTTTTAGAGCCAAAATGAGACTCACAATATCTCAATCACAAATCATAAGCTATTCTGAATTCACCATTAATTAATTACTCAACCTTCGTATTCTATTTAGTCTTTCCCTTTAGAAGATGCCTCCATTTATAGATTAGAGAGGAAGCCATGAAGAGATTAGGATGATAGGTAAGGATCTCACTAAATCAGGAGAGATGGGTGAGATCCAAACCAATCAGCAAACAACTCATCATCGAAACTTCTCTTCTATAAGATTCAAGAATTTCTTCATTGTTCCCACGTACAAAGGTTGTCGCACCTTTAAACCTCAGCAAAAACTGACATTGTCACACCTTCCAATGATGCAGCATGTGACAAGTTAAGTGTTGGCATGTTTTACAGGAAGAGTGTGCTTGTCATTGATGGAAAGAACAACAGCGACGATGGAAAACAGGAAAATCGTAAGATCAGGAGGAGAATCGAACAATATGTAGAGATCAAAGCTCAGAAGGAAAAGCACAGTACAGAAACGTGATCAGGATCAACATCTCCACAGGAAAAAACAAAATGATTGAGAATTCAATCACCTGAATATCTGTCGGTCATCAGATCAAGTTAAGTGAAGGATAGGATAAACGGGGCACAAGGTTTGAGAATTTGATTATCCAAATCTTTATCATCCATCGGATCGAATTAAGTGGAAGGATGGGATAAGCAAAGATGGAGAGTCATTGGATTTAATCCAAGGCAAAGATGCATCGCAAACAGATCGAGTCGTTGATCTAAGATATTGATCAAACGAACATCATTTGTTTCGGGTCTAAAGTTATGAGGAGGTTACGCTCCGGAGAAATCACTTCAAGAATTTCCAAATGAGATTTGAAATACCCGAAGCCTGGAGAGTCAGAGAGATGAAATACATTCTTGATCGACGAATCATCCGAAGCAGATCTCAGTCGTCAGATCAATCGAAGAAGATCTCAAGCATCAGATCGTCTGAAGTGAATCTAGGCCATCTGATCCAGAGTGTCAATTTGAGTTTTGAAATTCCCGAAGCCTGGAGAGCTAAAGTACATTCTCAACCTCTAGATCATCCGAAGTATATCTCAGTTGTCATCTCATCCGAAGAAGATCACAAGTTTCAGATCATCTGAAGTAAATATGGGTCGTCTGATCCAGAGCATCAATTTGAGTTTTGAAATTCTCGAATCCCGGAGACCCGAAAAGCTGAAATAAATTCTCGACTGTCAGATCGTCTGAAGTATATCTCAGTCATCAGATCGTCCGAAGAAGATCTCAATCATCAGATCGTCTAAAGTAAATCTAGGCCATCTGATCCAAAAAAGACATGGCGTAATCCTGTGGACTCCGGGTAAAGACCCGAAGTAAGCCTCAACCATCCAATCTAAGAGGACACGTGGCAGTAATCTGCATACTTTGAGGGGAAGTAAAGTTTGAGACTTGAGATTTCAGATGTCCAGAGACCCAAAGGAGATATCGACCGTTGATAGAGAAAGGGGTCACAGAACCGTTGATCAGGTTGAAAGGTCAAATTCCTGAAGTAGAGGCAAATCCATCGATTGAGAAGGACAGGTTTCTACGGATCATCGACTCTGGAAGATTGGTCTATGAAGAAAAGCATGGTTTGACATTTGAAACTCTCGGAGCTCGGATCACGAAGTAAATCACAGTCATTGATTTAGGAAGGCTAGATCTGATCCGTAGACTTGAGAGGATAGATCTAAACCATCCGTTCAGGAGCATCGTCAAGATCATGAGATCGATGGTCCAATCACATTGTGGGGATTGAAGGTGGGTGAAATTTAAAAATTTAAGGTCGGGCTGCAATTAAAACCACAGTTTTGGAGAAAGGACACATGGAGGCTCGAGGTAAATTGTGAGGCGAAATGCAGTTTGATCTCAAACCACCTTTGGTCGTGCCTGCATTCACATGGTCACATGATATCATCGCCCAAGGTCACATCAGCGGAAGATAGGGGAAGGAGCTAGTGATTCTAAGCTCCACATCAAAGGTTACGCATTGAAAAGTCATAAGGGCCTCTGCGTGTATAATCCAATGGCATTGATCAAATAGAATCCGATCGAAGGGTTATTGTTTCACTTCGTGATTTCTTGATCAATTACGACTCAGTTACACTAACTGAATCATTATTCCTCAGTGGTTGAATCATTGTTCTTGAGCATTGGAATCATGATGCTTGAGCGTTTTTTAGATTCCTGACTTGAGGATTGGAAATGCGGAGTGTAACGGACAATGAGAGCAAGAATAAAAGAAAATTGTCGTGACAGAGAGAGGTTGTTGTTTCTCGATAAAAATAAGTTGAACTGCATGTGATCAAGAAGATAGAAGAAACAGAGCTAAAGAGATGCAGAGATGAAGAACATAAGCTAGACAAAGTAGAAATGGTGAAAAGAGAAGACTATACGAGAACTTAAGTGCAAGAAGATGTGATAAGGAACACACTGAAGCAGGCAGAGCAGAGTAGTGTAGCAGAATATTGATGAGACTGGTAAGCCATTGATAAATTTTGTATCATTGTAATAAATTTCAGAAAGCAAAGATTTATATCTTAGGGTGGTAGGGTGGTGCTAGGGAGGACTGTTGTCCCCAGAGTTTCAAGTGGGTGCTTGAACACAGGGAGTTGTAGCTTCCATCTGGTTGCAGCCAGAAAAACCAGGGTGGTAGGGTGGTGCAAGGGAGAACCATTGTTCTTTTTTATACAGTTTGGTGCCTGTGTGACTAGAAGTTGGTGCTTCCATCCAGTTGGTGTTGGAACACTCACGGAGTTGGTGCTTCCTTCTAGTAGGTTCTAGAGAAACCAGAGATTTGGTGCTTTCAACAAGTTACAGCTTGTTAAAGAAGAGGTTATAGCCTCATTTTGAGTTGGTGCTCAAAGAAATATGATGTACAGAACTTAAAAGACTACCTATCATTCGAAGAAGAAGAGGTTTTCTCCATTTATGGGTTTCCTCGTGAATATCTATCTCTGTGTATATCATATGTGTGATTGTTGTTTGTTATTTTTGTTGCTCATGTCTTGCATTATCTTGATGATCACTTGGAGAAGGTTAATAATATTTTAATAGGCATAAACTTGTTTAATCATAGTAACAACTGATTCACCCCCCCCCCCCCNTCTTAGTTGTCTTAGTAATTCCAACAATTGGTATCAGAGCAGGTTCCTTTTATTTAAAGGTAGATCAGTAAGCTTAAACATGAAAATCCATGAAGGAACTTCAACCAATAAGCCTCCTATGTTTGATGGAACAATTTTTTCCTTCTAGAAGGTTAGAATGAGAACATACATCATGGCCTTAGGTGCTTATGTTTGGGATGTTGTAGAGATTGGATATACAAAACCTATTGTGTTAGCTTCCAAAGATGATAAGTTAGAATTTAATTTCAATGCAAAGGCAATGAATGTTATCTCGAGTGGGATTGCTGAAGATGAATTTGTAAAGGTCATGCAACTTGAATCTGCCAAAGAAATGTGGGATAAACTTATTAGCAGTTATGAAGGAGATGAGAAAGTAAAAGATGCCAAACTTCAGACACATAGATTGAAATTTGAACAACTAAAGATGAATTAGGATGAAATAGTTAGTAAATGTTTTTTAATATTTGAGGAGCTTGTGAATGCCATGAAGGGTCTTGGTGAGAAGATTGAAGATGCGTTTTTAGGTCAAAAAATTTTAAGATCTCTGCCTGATAGATTTAATCCAAAATTTTCTGCAATAGAAGAACTGAATGATCTTAAAACTTTATCTATTGATCAACTCCTAGGAACTCTAACTTCTTATGAAATGAGGATTATCAAAGATAAATCCACCACTAGAGAAGCATCTTTTAAAGCAGACAAGAATATTGATTCGGAATTAGATGATATTGAGGCAAAATTTGTGAGAAGGTTAAAGAAAGGATCAGGCAAATACCAAGGCAAGTTGCCCTTCAAATGTTTTAACTGTGTAAATATATATCACTTTGCATCTAAGTGTCCACACAAGAAGAAGGACCAAAAATCTGAAGGTGAAGAGAAGTACAAATCCAAGAGATTTGGTAAAAAGAAAAGTTTATGTGTAAACAATGATGACTCTTCAGAAGACACAAATAGTGACTTTTCCTGTGAAGATAAGGTTAATGACTTTATGCTTATGGCCAAAGAGGATTATGATAATAAAAGCACGGGAAGTGATGTTAATGATGAAGAATTTTTGGTTGATATGGATGGTGAACTAATCAGTGCTTTAGAAGAGATTGATAGACACAAACTTAAGAAGAGAAAACAATAACAGTTGTTGATGCAGTTTGAAAAGAATGGTAAAAAACCTGATGAAGACTTTGCCTTGCTAAAATTGGAGTTAGAAGACACAAAGAAAATAGAGGACACTTTTAAACAGTAGTTATCAAAGAATAAGAAAAGATGTGAAGCCTTGGAAGAAGAGGTAGTAAAAACCAGAAAAGAGATGGAGAAGTTTAAAGCATTGTATCTCCAAAATCTTCCAAGCATTAAAGCCTTAGCAGAACTAAACGACATTCTGAGCAAACAGAGATATCCTTTGTTGAAGACTGGTTTAGGCTATGTAAGTGGTTCAAGCAGCAAACAGACAAAAAGCAAAGAGATAGTAAAGATGATCAAGTTCCAAGTCAGCAGACAATCAGACCATGTGAGTACTCTGCCACAAAAAGCTAATAAAGAAAAGATGATCCCTAATAAAAAAATATAGATATCAGAATATGGAGCAACAAATTCCAAGAAGAAGGCCATCCTTCAGGTACCAAAATTTCTTCCATGGTTATTGTTTTTACTGCTCTAATTTTGGTCATAAGATTGCAAATTGTCAAATTAAGTTTAGAGACATGCAATTGAGGAGATCAAGAAATAAACAATATTTGCAACATAGAACTAAATAGCCAATGAGTAGACAACGTTGCACCAATCACTTGGACCTATTGAACAATGAGCTTGAACGCTATAACTATCATAAATTCGGCCAAAAAGATGCAAACTTCCATCTGAAGAATTACAAAGCAGATCCAAGGATAAAACCCTTAGCTAGAAATGCCAGCACACGGAAAAAGAAATATAGTGAAAAATTTGGTCTAGTACTTTCATCTCAAAGAAAAAATAACCCCTGGTATATTGACAGTGGATGTTCCAAACACATGACTGGAGACAAAAGTAATTTTATGTCTCTAAGTGAAAGCAAATCAAGAAATGTAACCTTTGGAAATGATGCATCATGAAAAATCAAAGGTAAAGAAATGGTAAGTCTAAGTAATGGCAAAGGGAAATATCAAGATGTGTTGTTTGTAGATGGTCTAAAACATAATATGCTTAGTGTCAGTCAAGTTTGTGATAGAGGATGTAAAGTTTTTTTCACTTCTAAATATTGTAAAATACAATCTATGAATTTAGGACAGTTGATTGCAAAAGGCATAAGAACAAAAAACAATGTTTATGTTTTGAAAGAAGAAAAAGAAGAATGTCACTTAAGAAAGTATGATGAAAGTTGGTTATGGCATAGGAGACTTGGAAACCTAAATTTTGATCATCTAATCAAACTTAGAAACAGTGGGGTAGTAAAAGATCTTCCAAAAATATCAAAGCCATATGATTCTGTATGCAAACCTTGCCAAATAAGAAAGCTCACTTGGACACAGTTTAAATATAAGAACTTTGCATAAATAGAGAAACCTCTTCAGTTAGTACATATGGATCTATATGGACCGTCAAGGAAGGAAGGTACAGGAAAATAAAATTACATCATGTTGATTATTGATGATTATTCTAGAATTACATGGGTTTCCTTTCTGAAATAAAAAACTGAAGCATTTGTAAAATTCAAAGTGTTTAAGGCTCTGATTGAGAAACAAACAGGAAAAATATTGAAGGCAGTAAGGTCTGATAGAGGAGGAGAGTTTAGTTCAAGGGACTTCAAAGAGTTTTGTGATAAACATGGGATCAAAAGAGAGTATACTATTCCAAGGACTCCACAACAAAATGGAGTAGTTGAGAGACAGAATAGATCAGTTCAGCAGATGGTAAGATCAATGATGAATGAAGGGAATGTTTCCCAGACATATTGGGTAGAAGCAATTCATACAGTTGTACATATTCTTAACAAATCTCATCTCAAGCCACAAAGTGACAAGACTCCTTATGAACTATGGTTTGGAAGACCGGCTTCAATCAAGAATTTTAAAGTCTTTGGGAGTAAGTGTTATATCAAGAACAATGATGAAAATCTTGGCAAATATGATGACAGGGATGATGAAGGTATATTCTTAGGGTATTCTACAAACTATAAAGGATACAAATGCTATAATAAGAGGCTGCATAAATTGGTTGATTGTATTGACATAAAATCTGATGAAGAAATCCTGATACGAGATGTAAGCAGTGTTGAATCAACAACAAAGGATATAGTTGAATTTGAAGATGAACATGTCCAAGAATCAGAAAGAGAAGACTCTGAGTCAGATGAAGATACAAATACTCAGACAGACTCAAATCAGCAGACAACATCAAATCCTCCCTCCAGAATTACTCAAAAGAATCATCATGCAAGTTAGATAATTGGTGAGAAAGACAAAGGTGTACAAACCAGGAGAAGGATTATCAAAGACGTTGAGCAATCACATATAGTCTTCATATCCATGGTGGAACCCAAGAACTTTAATGAAGCCAGTAAAGATGTAAATTGGTTAAAATCAATGAATGAGGAACTGGATCAAATTGAGAAGAACAATACTTGGGAGCTTGTTCCTAGACCTGCAGATAAGAATGTAATTGGCACCAAATGGGTGTTTAAGAATAAAATGAATGAACAAGGAAAAATTGTTAGGAATAAATCCAGATTGGTCTATAAGGGGTATGCACAAGTTGAAGGACAGAATTTTGATGAAACCTTTGCACCAGTGGCAAGATTGGAAGCCATCAGAATATTTTTTGCCTATGCATGTCATAAGAACTTTAAAGTATATCAGATGGATGTTAAGTCAGTATTTCTTAATGGAGATCTAGAAGAAGATGTATATGTGGAGAAACCTAAAGGATTTTCACTGACAGATAATCCTAACTATGTCTGTAAGTTGCAAAAGTCATTATATGGACTGAAACAGGCACCACGAGCCTGGTATTATAGACTCAACAAATTTCTACAGGACAAAGGGTTCAAGAAAGGTATTGTTGATAGTAATCTATACATTAAGTCTGAAGTTGATGATTTATTGGTTGTTTTGGTTTATGTAGATGACATTATTTTTGGATGTACAAATGACCCTTCAGTTCAGTGGTTTGCTAATTCTATGCAAACTAAGTTTGAGATGTCCCTAATTGGAGAACTGTCATATTTTCTTGGTTTACAAATCAATCAGAGTTCTATAGGGATATCTATCTCTCAAGAAAAGTATTTGAAAGAGATGTTGAAGAAGTTTCATATGGAATATTCCTCTCTCCTATTAGTACACCTATGGTGGTTGGTTGCAAGCTCAGTAAAGATGATATTTCACCTGATGTTGATCAAAGAACATATTGATCAATGATAGGCAGTCTTTTGTACATCACAGCATCTCGTCCTGATATAATGCAAGTTGTTGGTGTTATCAATCTTCTCCTAAACAAAGTCATTTAGCAGTTGTCAAAAGGATATTCAAATATTTGAAGGGTACAATGACTTATGGTCTCTGGTATCCTAGAAATCAGAATTTTCAATTAACTGCATATTCAGATGTTGATTGGAAAAATTGTTTGGATGAGAGAAAGAGCACCAGTGGTGGTGCATTCTTATTAGGTTATTCATTAGTAGCATAGCTTAGTAAGAAGCGGGGATCTATTTCATTATCAACTACATAGGCAGAGTACATTGTTGTTGCTACTTGTTGCACTCAAATCTTATGGATGATACAAACTCTTGCAGATTTGAAGGTAACTTATACTGATCCCATTCCATTAGTGTTTCGAAGAGTCTTGTTCTCCATTCAAAGACTAAGCATATACCAATAAAGTATCATTTTCTCAAAGACCAGGTTACAAACAGAGTTGTTCAGCTGAATTATATTCCTTCCACAGAATGGATAGTTGATATCTTCACTAAATCACTTGCAAAAGCTTAGTTTGAGTATCTGCGCCAGAATTTGAGCGTGACCCTGTTATCGAGTTAAAATAGTCTATCTAATCAGGGGGAGGGTGCTCACTATATCTCTGTTCAGGAGGGAACACAATCACTCTCAGTTTTCTTTGTTATTGATGTCAAAGAGGAAGAAAAGGTGTGGTTTGGATGTTGTAGTTGGAGGTATAAGCAGAATAGTGTAGCCTTTCATGGTTGCCATCAATGCCAAAGGAGGGGATTTTTTGCATGTTTTACAGGAAGAGTGTGCTTGTCATTGATGGAAAGAACAACAGCGACGATGGAAAACAGGAAAAGCATAAGGTCGGAAGGAGAAGTGAACAGTATGCAGAGATCAAGGCTTAGAAGGAAAAGTGCAGTACATAAACGTGATCAGGATCAACATCTCCACAGGACAAACCATAACAATTGAGAATTCGATCACCCAAATATCCATCAGTTGTCGGATCAAGTTGAGTGAAGGATAGGATAAACGGGGCACAAGGTTTGAGAATTCGATTATCCAAATCTCCATCATTCGTCAGATCGAATAAAGTGGAAGGATAGGATAAGAAAAGATGGAGAGCCCTTGGATTTAATCCAAGGCAAAGTTGCATCGCTGACAGATTGAGTTGTTGATCTAAGATATTGATCAAATGAACATCATTTGTTTCAGGTCTAAAGTTATGAGGAGGTTATGCTCTGTAGAAATCACTTCAATAATTTTCAGTTGAGATTTGAAATAGCTGAAGCCTGGAGAGTCGGAGAGCCAAAATACATTCTCGACCACCGGATCATCCGAAGTAGATCTCAGTCGTCATATCATCTGAAGAATATCTCAAACATCAGATCATCTGAAGTGAATATGGGTCTTCTGATCCAGAGTGTCAGTTTGAGTTTTGAAATTCACGAAACCCGGAGAGCCGAAATAAATTCTCGATTGTTGGATCATCCGAAGTAGATCTCAGTCGTTAGATCATCCGAAGAAGATCTCAAGTGTCAGATTGTCCGAAGTAAATATGGGTCGTCTGATCTAGAGCGTCAGTTTGAGTTTTGAAATTCCCAAAGCCCAGAGACCGGGAAAGCCAAAATAAATTCTCAACCATCGGATCATCCGAAGTATATCTCAGTCGTCAGATCATCCGAAGAATATCTCAAGCGTCAGATAGTCCAAAGTAAATCTAGGTCGTCTGATCCAGAAAATACATGGCATAATCCTATGGACTCCGGGTAAATACCTGAAGTAAGCCTCAACCGTCTGATCCAAGAGGACACGTGGCAGTAATCTGCATACTTCGAGGGGAAGTAAAATTTGAGACTTGAGATTTCAGAAGTCTGGAGACCCGAAAGAGATCTCAAACGTTGATCAAGAAAGGGGCCACAGAATCGTTGATCAGGTTGAAAGGTCAAATTCCAAAAGTAGAGAAGAGCCATCGATTGAGAAGGACAGGTGTTCGCATATCATCGACTCCGAAAGATTGGTGTACGGAGAAAAGAAGGGTTTGAGATTTGAAACTTCTGGAGCCCAGATCACGAAGTAAATCAAAGTCGTTGATTTAGGAAGGCTAGATCTGATCTACAGACTTGAGAGGATAGATCTAAACCATCCGTTTAGGATCACCGTCAAGATCGTGAGATCGATGGTCCCATCACATTATGGGGATTGAAGGTGTGCGGACTTTAAAAAGTTAAGGGGCGGGCTGCAATTGAAACAACGGTTTTGGAGAAAGGACATGTGGAGGCTCGAGGTAAATTGTGGGGCGAAACGCAGTTTGATCTCAAACCACCTTTGGTTGTGCCTGCATTTGCATGGTCACATGATATCATCACCCATGGTCACATAAACAGAAGATAGGGGAAGGAGCTAGCGCTACTAGGCTCCACATCAGAGGTTACGCATTGAAAATTCATAAGGGCCTCTGCGTGTATAATCCAACGACGTTGATCAAACAGAATCTGATCAAAGGGTTGTTGTTTCACTTCGTGATTTCTTGATCAGTTACGATTCAGTTACACTAACTAAATCATTGTTCCTGAGCGGCTGAATCATTGTTCCTGATCATTGGAATCATGATGCCTGAGCATTTTTTACATTCCCGACTTGAGCGTTGGAGATGGAGAGTGTAACAAACAATGAGAGCAGGAATAAAAGAAAAATGGCATGACAGAGAGGGGTTGTTGTTTCTCGGTAAATTAAGTTGAACTATATGTGATCAAGAAGATAGCAGAAATAGAGCCGAATATATGCAGAGATGGAGAACATAAGTTGGACAGAGCAGAAATGGTGAAAAGAGTAGATTGTACGAGAACTTAAGTGTAAGAAGATGTGATTAAGAACACACTGATGTAGGCAGAGCAGAGCAGTGTAGCAGAACAGTGATGAGACTGGTAAGCCATTGATAAATTTTATATCACTGTAATAAATTTCAGAAAGCAAATATTTATATCTCAGGGTGGTAGGGTGGTGGTAGGGAGGACTGTTGTGCTCAGAGTTTCAAGTGGGTGCTTGAACACATGGAGTTGTAGCTTCCATCTGGTTGTAGCCAGAAAAACCAGGGTGGTAGGGTGGTGTAAGGGAGAACCATTGTTCTCTTTTATATAGGTTGGTGCCTATGTGACTGGAATTTGGTGCTTCCATCCAGTTGGTGTTGGAACACTCAGGGAGTTGGTGATTCCTTCTAGTAGGTGCTATAGAAACTAGAGAGTTGGTGCTCCCAACAAGTTGTAGCTTGTTAAAGAAGAGGTTGTAGCCTCATTTTGAGTTGGTGCTCAAAGAAATATGATGTACTGAACTTAAAAGACTACCTATCATTCGAAGAAGAAGAGGTTTTCTCCCTTTATGGGTTTCCTCGTGAATATTTGTCTCTGTGTATATCATATGTGTGATTGATGTTTGTTATTTATGTTGCTCATGTCTTGCATAATCTTGATGATCAAGTGACAATCTTGAAAAACATAGTTTTTGAAGGATTTCCTCAAGTTCTACATCTTCCCAAAAAAGGTTCTTCAAACTTCTTTAGGGATTGTGACAACAATCCATCAAATGAAAATATATAGGCACACATCATCAATGTCATCGACGTGATGAAAAATCATGTGTAACAGCAGTGTAGAAAGGAAGTGTTCATGGATCCTTTGAAAATCTATTCCATATGTGTGCTCCTAAAGCACCTTGCAGTAAATATGGATAGAGGCTTAAGCAGGTAACAAACTCCATCAAATGTTTGGGTATTTGTGAGCGATGTACATTATGTCTAAAAGGTATGAAGACATATGGAAGCTGGGGAAGCTACCCGGTTGTGCTTGTGTGACAGCTGAAATCACATCTTTAAGATTCTCATACAATACGTTTTCTCAATTGAATGAGGCCCCTACGTCTTCACATAAATAAATTAATGGCATAAAGGACAAAGGAAAGTGTGTTTCATCTGGTTACCCTTATAACCTCCATAGCATGGATACCATATATTGGTAGGGTCTTCTTAGATTGGTTGTGAGATGTCGACTCTTGGGTCGATATATGAACTACTTGTCTGCTTTATACCAAGTGGGGAAAAAATACTTCGGTGTGAGCTCCAACTCGCTAAGGAGATGACCATCTAACTTTTTGTTTCATGCCTCAAGATGATAACACTACTCTAAATCAGCAGGCCTCAATGAAGCTATCATCTCTTTTCTTACATTACAGATATGCCTACTATCTACGTTTGCGTTCTTAAAAATCCAAGAGATGGCGTCTGCACAAGGGAAAAATTTTGGATGTGCCACCACCCTAAAAATTCTTGATTTTCTTATGTTCTTAAATGATAGAAGTTCACCTGGGTCCTCTGCTTCTATAGAGAAGTTTTATTTATTTACAGGTAATAGACTTTCCCCCATTTCAAAGTCTATCCTTCTTTGTCCAGAAGTCCTGATGTATCATTGTATACAGTCCTAACACTTTCTGTATCTATTTTTTGTTGTGAGCTGCGAGATGGTTCAACCCCTACTGGCTTCATTGCTATTTTCTTTCCTGGTGACATGTTTGAATCTGCAGACAAGAAAAAATTGGAGCATGTTATTTAAAAAATAGTTTAAATAATTAAATCAATCATAAGAATTAATGAAACCAGTCATGACCTATTGATCCTCGTAAATGTCAAATGGCAGTCAATGCATACTGAAATTTTTAGGGTGAAAAAACTTGGGCGTTAACCTGAAAAAGTGAAATCAGAGCAAAATAGAAAAACTCTTTAAATTCAAATTGGAGGGAAAAAGATCAACCCCTATGAGCTTATCGGAGGAGTTAATAATAACTCCTCTGAGTAGATTAGAGTTAATAGTAACTCCTTGGAGTAGCATTTGAAAGAGTTTCAACTAGCGTTCAGGTGTTCGGAGGTCTTACAAAGAACTCCTCCAAGCATATCGGAGGAGTTAATATTAACTCCTTCGATACGGTCGGAGAATTTTCTTCCAATTGCTCTGAAGGTTCTCGGAGGAGTTGAGTTTAACTCTCCCAAGCATATCAGAGAAGTTAGTAGTAACTTTTCTGATATGCTCGGAGAGTTACTAAACAAGTTTCCAGACTTAGTTTTTTGTGAACACGAAGAATGGTGAGGAAAAAACTTCGGCCATCCTAGATGAATGGGAGGGACGTTTAGGGTTTTCTTAGGTCCAGACTCTGCACCCTAAAGGAATTTGGAGTGGGGTTTGCAATAGTTTAAAAAACAAGAAAAGGGTCTAGGAAAATATCAATTGCAGTTTACTTCAGAAGGGGGAAAAGGTTCGGTCGTTTGCCCAATCCATAGCCATGAATGGGTTGAGGGTTAGTGACAAATGCATAGGGCCTGGTGTTGGTGAAGTGGTGAAGTGAAGAATGTTCAGTAAGGAAATAGAAATGGTGTAGGGATAAGGGCGCACAAGAAAATAAAAGGAAAAAACTTAACCCTGTCTTAAGAAAAGGAGAGAGGGAGGACAGACTTACTCAGTTAATCATTGCCATGTCGGGGAAAGGAATGGGATTTTTCTCAAACAGTGTTTTATCCCAACTCTCTTGCTCTCTGATGTCTAGTTATAATAGTCTTAACCCTGTTTAAATTTATATAGCCTCGGGTTAATTAATACCATTTAATGCGATAGGTTAGGTCATAGTTTTTTAAAACAAATTTGTCAAATTTGTTCAAAGGAGATAAGACTAACTCCTCTGAGCATATCGGAAAAGTTCTTCTTAACTCTTGCAATAGCCTTTTCTTTATCGGAATGATTGGCAAGAACACCTATGAGTTGCTTGGAACAGTTGAAAGTAACTCCTTCGAGCTGCTCGAAAGAGTTGAAAGTAACTCCTCCAACATGCTCAGAAGAGTTGAAAGTAACTCCTCTGATCTATTCAGAGGAGTTTGAAGTAACTCCTCTGAGCAGCTCGAAGGAGTTCAAAGTAACTTTTCTGATAAAAATTTTAAAACTTCAACTTTGAATGTTTTCTCATTTTCTCAAGTGAATCATGAGTTACCAGGAGAAGATTTGAATGACTAAGGGGATTATGATATTTTCTCTTGGGTTCAAAATAAGGAGGCTCCATTTTTAAGGAAGTATCAAAATAGAAGGTAAAATGGAGGGGTTGTAGTGTCAATCACAAAAAATGGTGACACACTAGGTGAAGCCTTGGATTTTGCAAAATGACGTCCATACATATTTTCATTAGGAAGGGCACCCCATCACACCAATCATAAGGTATAAAAGATAGGTCATGTGACTTACATATTGAAAACACCAAGGAGATTCAAAGAGGGGTGAGAACTATTCCAATTTAACATATCGCTTTCAAACTTATATCAAACTTTATGATAAATGGCAGAAAAGAAGATGTAGACAATAAAGTAGAAATGAAACATCAAGAATGTTGAGAATACAAGTTATAATGCATTTCTCTAGTGTTTCTTCGCTGCTAGCAAGTGTCCATAGCCTTGATAGAGTCACCCAGGTGTCACAAGCCTTTTTCTACTACCAGTGAGTGTCTATAGCCCCGACAAAGATACTTTCATGTCCCATGTGACCTAGAAATCCTTTCCCCAAGCCTTCACCTTTTATAATGTTTGATTCTCTTTTATTTAGAGATACAGGTGGATGGGGGGATTATGATTAACCTTTAAAGGCACTAGGGATGACACCTGTGACGGTGAGATCTGCTAACTTGATTATAGATGAGAAAACTTTCTGAGTTGTGATTCATAACCTACTAAAAACATTTCATCCAGACCATTTCATTTAGCTCTTGTAACATAGCAATCTATTTTTTAATGTAGTCTCTTGGATCTTTGTTTTCCCAGTGTCTCTTTGTATTGACAAGCTATGTTTCTCCACCAGATCTTAACTTGTGATAGTGCACAAAGGGTTTTCATGTCTAGGGAGAAAAGTAGAATTGACATCATATTACATAGATGTTTAGGCCCTCTGCACCAGATGTGCTACGTTTAAGCATGTGACTTGCTTCAAGTTGTTAAAACTCCAAAATCACAAGGGCATCCAACAAGAAGGACAAGGTAAAAATAGTAATCAAACAGATCAAGAAAACTCAAACTAACTAAAGAAACAAAAGCAAAAGCAAAAAATAGAAACAGGTTTTATTTATGTACAAGTGATCAGCGACCTCAATGGATAATTGATATAATGCTTTAGGACTTGGCCATTTACAGGGAGAGAGTTGATTTCTCCCTGAAGGTTTTGTAATCAAAAAGCGGCTTGTCCAATATTTTCTTTGATAAGATAAGGACCAAGCCAAAGTTTTTGAAATTTCAAATGTTTCCCTTTATCTTCATGTGGCCTGTCCCATTTCAAGACTAGGTCCCCAACTTGGAATTCTTTCTCACCTGTAGATTTCTTATCAAACCAACATTTTATTGTTGTTAGTGAGCTTCAAACTTGGTTTTGGTCTTGTCACGTATTTCTTTAAGGTGCAACAAGGTATATATACAACTTTGGATGACCGGGCATTCGCTGCCTCAGGATTGTTGTGTAAGTTGGAGAGAAGGTAGGTAAATGTTCGAGGGTAACATAGATTCTTTTCCATACACAAGAAAATAAGGTGAGGTTCTGATGGAAGCTTTTGGGGTTACACGATCCACCCAGAGATCATTTTGTAATGCATTGTGATGATTTCTCTAGTAATCATCCACGGTTCTCTTTAGGATACGGATGATGTTTTTGTCTGTGGATTCTGTCGGGCCATTTCCTTGGGGGTAGTAGTTGGTCGAATACTTTAAAATAATCCCCTTTTCTATTGCATTCTCAGATAATTTTAAAGACAAAAAATAAGTAGCATTATCAAATACTAAAGAGTTAGGAATACCAAACCTCGTGATAATGTGTTGCTCAAGAAAATTCATCATTACTTCCTCATTCACTTTGACTAAAGGGATTGCTTCAATCCAACATGTGAAATAATCAATTACAGTCAGAATATATCTCTGTTGTTTGGATGAATGAGGATTTATTTCGCCAATTATATCTAGGCCCCACTGCTCAAAGGGTTCMTCCATTTCTATAGGTTGAAGAGGAAAAGTGGCTTTACATTCCCTCCCTGTGGATTTTTTACATGCTTCATAGCTTCTTGAGTACACGCGAGCATCCTTGAAGAGGGTGGGCCAGTAGTATCCCGCTCTTAGCACCTTGTGAGTTGTTGTGTCTCCTKAGAAATGACCACCAGTTGGTCCATCGTGCATATCTTTTAGGACCTTATTAGGCTCTTGTCTTTCAAGGCATTTGAGTAACACTCTGTCATAATTCTTTCTGAACAAGATGCCATGTAATAATTGGTACTGCAAATATTGCAGTCGAAACGTTGTTTTTTTCTTAGCATTGAGATGGTATGGAGTGTTGTCATGCTATAGATAATATTGAAGATCATTGTAACATGATCCCTCAATGGATGGAACATATGGAACCTACTGGTTCATATTTCCAACCATCCTCCTCTTGTTCTTCAGCATCAACTCCTTATGTCACTAATTTACACAATCCTTGACCTTTCACGATATTGGCTAGTTTAAATTCGAGGTCGTACTCTTACAGAGCTATCATCCAATTTCCTTGTCTTTCACCCAATTCCTTTTGAACGAACAAGGATCTCACTTATGGGTGTGGGACGATGACTTTGGTGTGATTTTTTAGGATATACGGTTTGAACTGCTTGATTGTTTTATGGACAGAAAATTTTTGCTTGTCCACAGTAGGATAATTTAGTTATGCACCTTGTAACTGAGTGCTCATAAAAGCAATAGGGTATTCATCTCTTTATTCATCCTTTTGTCTGAGTACCGTTGCTAGCGAATTCTTAGATGCGAATGTATATAGCAAGAAATATTTTGAAAAATCAGGACTCCGAAGAGATGGTGCATTGGATATTGAGGTTTTAGCATTTTGAAGTGCTTCCTTCTCCAACAATGTCCATTTGAACTGCACATCCTTTGTAAAGGTTTTATAATTTTAGCAAAATTTGGAATGACTCGTCTGACGAAATTGATTCTGCCGAAAAAATATTGCATAGACCTCTCGGTGTGCGATGGAGCAATTTCTAAAATGGATTTGGTTCTCTCTGAATCCACCAAAATCCATTCTTTAGAAACAACATGTCCAAATAAAATTCCTTTTGAAACAACGAATACAGTTTTCTTGGGATTAAGCGAAATTCCATATTTTATACAACGTTCAAAAATTTGCTTCAGATGTTTTGGGTGGTATTCTCTTTTTTTAGAATAAATGGTAACATCATCAAGGTAAACCACCATGCTTTGACCAATTAATCCTTTGAAAGCAATGTCCATTTCCCTTTGAAATCTAGTTGTTGCATTCATAAGACCAAAAGGAATTCTTTTATAAGCATAAGTTCCCCATTTAGTCTGAAAAATGGTCTTTAATTAGTCTGGTTCTGCCAAGAGAACCTGATTGTATCCCAAAAATATGTCTTGTAGAGAGAATAGTTGAGATCCAGAGACAAGTTGCAGGATTTGTTCCATTGGGGGAACTGGATAGTTATCTTTGTTGGAAGTGCAATTTAGATTTATGAAATCTATACATATTCTTATTTCCCTCTACTTTTTCCTTACAGGCACCATATTAGATACCTAATCGAATGTCTTACTTTGAAATTTATTTGAACATCTAACAGCTTCTTGAGTTCATTTTCTATCAAATCTTAATGAGTAGGATGTATCTTTTTGAGCTTCTGCTAAAACGGCTTGATCCCTTCTTTGATGGGAATTACATGTTGTATAATTTGTGTGTGATAAGTCTTCAAGTCATCATATGTCCAGGAAAAAACATCTCTAAACTTCTTGAATAATTTTGTGAATGTGTGCTTTTCTGAATCTGAAAAGCAGCTTCCCAAGTTAATATAATTAAGCTATTCAGATGTTCCCATATTGACCAAGAAATGCATCATCATGGAGGTGTTGGTCTTCGGATTAGTTGGCCTCCTGAACTTGGACTGTAAATCAAATAACTTTTCAAGAGTCAAAACATTCTTTGGAACACAATTTGCTTTGACCTTATTAGTTTCTTCTCGATAAGATTGCAACTCTTATTGATGTATCTCATCATCTATCACTAAGTCTTGGAATGTGTCTGAAGTAGTAAGGAAGTTAAATATTTGAGAATCATAGTCGAATACTCTCCAACTCGTGACATTGCCACGTATGGATGGCCTAAACATCAGTTCAACCGAAAACCATCATCAAGAGGGATAAACTTAGATATTGCATTGGCCAAAATATCAGCATCTACATTTTTATCATGGGGTGTAGAATTAATATTAAATCCATCAAATGAATAAAGCAGATTCTGACCATCTTGTTGATAGGATTTTAGATGCAGAGACGGGCAATGAATAATATTTATTACATGTCGAACAATGATCTCAGAGTCACCAAACACTTTTATATGTTTTACCTTGAGGTCAATGGCCTTTTTTAGGCCTTGCAGTAAGGCTTCATATTCAGCAGTGTTGTTGGTGCATTCAAAATTTAAACAACATGATATGAGTCTTTTTCCTTGGCTGGAGTCAATCAGTACACATCCTATGTCGGCTCCAACCTATGTTTTAGAATCATCAAAGAACATGGTCCACATATCAGGGATGTTAGTTTTGTTAGTCGAACTAAATCCTAAGTTAGTAAGTATGGGACAGGCGCCATTATGTATTCGTGGGTGGAGGCCTGATTGTAGTTCAGATGGTATTTCAAAAGTTTGAGCTTCATAACAACCATAATCAGTCTTGAAAAAGTAATTTCCCGGGATGGAATGAGCAAAGATAATGGGTTCGTTTTTACCTCCCAATTATGTCACTGTGTGCTTCATGTGTGCTTCGTTGTTAACCCGGATTTGATTTGCTTTTCCCTTATAGGGCAGCCACGGCTGAGACCAGTCAGTAGCGAAATAACCTTGAAGTTTGGATGACCAATCTCTACTCAAGACTAAACCATAAATTTCTAGAATATCTACTACAACTATGTCTATAGTTTGATGAACCCTTGGATCGGATGACTGTTTGATTAACACATCCCTGAGTTCCCCTTTCACTTTAACATATGTTCCATCTAACTAGATAATTCTTGTTTTTTTTTATTTGTGGGACAACATTTATTTTTTGGCATATAGAAAAACGCATGATGTTGGAAGAGGCACCAAAATCTGCCAAACAGTTATGTACATTGAAATTAAAATTTTCATAAGTAAGCAGGAAAGGTGGTACCTGATATTTTTAAAAATCTCTTATGCTTGTAGCGTTTATAGTTGATGTTATCTCTACCTTGTGGATTTTGGGTGTATCATTTCCATAGGTTAAACCTTCAATAACAGCGATAATTTATGTTTGATTTTCATGGGGTTTGAAAGCATCGTGTCGAAGTTCATGTTGTTGTGGGAGAGAGAAAATATCAAACATCAAAATATTGGCTTTAATGTTCTTCGTTTCTTCGATTACATTATAGTCTAGGGCATGTGAATTCAAATCATTCTTGGCTTGCCCAGATTTTCCTTGAATCACCTTTTCATTATTTTCAATAGTTTTAGACATGCTTGGTTTATCTTTATTTGATACAGTATTTTTTCCAGTCTTATTGTTAGTTTTTTCTAGAACTGTGTTGTTTTGTTTTGTGATAGGGGGAGGTTTTATTTTTCTAAGGGGAATGTTTTTTTTCTTTGGAGGATGCGGTGTCAGATGGTGGTCCTTTGCTTTGCAAGTTATAGCCTTTCATGGCAGCAACTTTTGCAACTTGTGTATCTCTCGTAAGGATTTCTTTAATTTTTTCATCATTGGATTCTACACACCCATCCAAAAAGGGCATAGTTGATTCTGGGGGTGCTTCGTTAGTAGTATCAAAAGGAGATTGTGCATGACTTTCATCATCTAAACTTTGTTGATCTCGCAACTAATTTATTACTAGGGTCATAGAGTTGACCCATTGAGGACACGTTCATTCAGGATGATTTTGTTGATGATAAGAGAAAAAACTATCGTTATTGAAACTATCTAGATTGAAAGCCATGTGTGGTCGTTCTGGTGGTTGTGGTGGGTTGTCTGGTTTCTTAAAAAATGGGCAGAAAGTTCCTGGCTTGGATGATCCTTCACCAACATTATTCTTGAGGTCCACCACTTCATTCGATAATTTCTTAATCATTTTAACCACATTATCAATATCCTTGGATTCCTTATCGGCTGGCTTAGTTAATAACAGTGGCTTCTTCCCAGCCGACTTAGTTTCCTCATAACATGGATGTTGTTCATATGTTGATAATTCTCATTCCATAGTTTCAACTTCATCAAATTTTAATGCCAATGTGTTTCTGTTAGATCGTCTTACAAACATACTAATGGAGGGGGTTAAGGCAGTTGTATAATATTCAATGGCTAATGATTGACCAGGAGCTACCTCGTGGGGAAACTTAATCAAGACATTTATAAATCTTTGGTTAAAATCTTTTACTTTTTCCCTTTTTTCCATTATGATGGCTCCTAATTCATTATGTAGAGATGCAGTAGTTTTCCTTTCTCCAAACTTCCTCATAAAAAGCCTTTTGAAACTATCGAAGTATGTAATAGATCCAGTGGGTAGGTTGAAATACCAAGTCAAGGATTTCCCAGAAAAATTATAAGCAAATAACCTACATACTACATCATTATGTTGAACCCCTAGAAGATGTATAGCCAAAAAGAAATTATTGATATGGTCTTCTGGGGACCCAGGTTTGTCTTAGTGAAATTTTAGTAATAGTATATCAAATTTCTTTGGCATTTCATGAACTTCTCTAACTAGATTTAGAGCTCCTTGGGCTCTCCATCGTGGTATGACCTCTCTATGGATCTTGTTTTCTCCCATTGTTTGTTCTATGGTGATTTTTGTTTGTTCACCTTCAAATTCGTCTTCTTCATGTTCGATGAAGAAACGTGAATCTCTGCTTAAGGGTACTGGGATCTCTTGCAAAGGAGTTTCAATAAGGTCATCTACAGAGTCAATGTAAAAATCAAGATCTGTGTTAGGACATTCTACACGGGTTTCTTTTCTTCTAGGGAGTTCAGAATTTGTAGGTAATTTTCCAAGTAATTTAGCATAAGCACGAGTGATTCTATGAGTTTCGTGAAGTTCTTCTTGAGGTATGTGAAACCAGGTTTCAAAATGTATTTCAAGACTCCCATAAGCACTTCCAAAATTATCTTTTGAGTCTTCATAAATAACTTCTTGTTCAGACTTGATTCGGGGAAACGAAGTGGGTTGTGAATTGGGATTACTCGTTGAAGACTAATTTTAGTTATTTTTTAGTTCATGTATATAAGCCATAAAAGATGGCCCTCCTTCTAGCGCCAATTCTATTGAGGGATCCAAATTCTCTTGACAGCAATAAAGGGTACTCCCTGGTATACAGTCCCAATTAGACTACACACCGTTTGGATTAGGATTCCCATCCAGAATTTAGCACGACTTTCATTTATTGCTAACTCTTAATTTTATTACCGGTTAAGGTATAGTGTACTGATGAGGTGTATGGGTGAAATGCAGAGATGTAGACGAAGGCCATGTATGTAAAGACAACTAATCTATCACTAATCTATGTTATCTAATCTATCACTAATCTATGCTATCATATCCTATCTAGGAGAAAATCTAACGTAATCGATGAGTTATAATGCAACCAAAACTTAAAACAACTTTAATACAGTGAGCTATATAAAAAGAGAAATATTGGAAGCAATAAACTATATAAGTATATAATCATATTAGTCCAGATTACAACAACATATACTGAAATAAATCACAAATCTCAAGGCATGGAAATATTCAAAGAAATTTTAATAACTGCAAAATGATTAAGATTGCATAAGAATCAGTCTACAACAAACAAAGCATTCTTATAGTCCATAGAAACAACAAACATATTCACATGAAGTAGTTCAAAACTTCGATCAATTTCTACATAGAATTCCTTCTATAACATGTTGGCCCTGAGGGTTTCTCAATATTTATTAACGTTTTGTAAGTTCTTGAAACAGTTCTTGGGTCTATACAATGCTTTAAAGGCCAAAAAAAAGTCCTAAGAGAGTCTCTAGTATATTTTATACAAAGAATAGTAACTCATATTTGTATTTTGGCCTTCTTCTTGAAGAGTCAGTTACAAAATTGTTCACCTTCCATTCTCTCATGACAAGTGGGAAAAAAAGGACGAAACTTAAGGAAATTAGGAAAAGAGGAAAAGAAAAACAATGGTTTGTCCTTTTCCTATGAACTTTTGCTCCGGAGATAAGTCATCCAGACTTCCAACTGGTTATACAGTGACTCAATCCTTATGTAAGATAGTTACTACAGCATTGCTTCGATCATGGAAATGTTATCATCCAAGGAACTCATATCTTTCTTTGATCTTTTCATGTAAGTATGTATCATAGTATGGAGCTTATTTGGTTGTAGTAAATGTTGATCAATAAGATCTTTTGAGATGATAGACGATGTTTCAAATATTTGTCTCCTTCTACTTGTACTTTCCTAAACTGCATTCACTAATTCTTCCATGACCAAATTCTTTCCAAGTTCGTCTAACTGTTGGATTTGACCATGCATTATCAACTATTGAGGAAATTTGTGAGTTCTTGCATAGATCCCCATTGCTCTGGTTACTTCCTTGTTCTTTCGTTGCCCTACCTGTTGGCAATGGTATAGCRCMTACAAATATGTCTTCCTTGTTGATTTTGAGGGTCTATACAACTTCAAAGGTGCATCAGGATTTTCTGCTATCCAAGTATCAATGTCTACTATACCTTCCTGGATAGTGTTGTATTGCGACATCTGCATTTCTATCCAGTCTTTTTGTTCAATAAATGTTGCAGCCACTTTTTGGAAGAGAAGCAGGTTGGCATACATATCGATGATGGCATATTCCAGCTCATTTCTCACTTTTTCCGCGTTGGCTTTAAAATTGAGAAGACTTATTTCATCTATCTTAACTTGCTAGAGTCTTTCTTCTAACTCGTTGATCCTCATTTCCTTTTCCTCGTTCTATTGGCACAACCTTTATATATTATCCACATTTTCATCCATGAATGCACATCCTACCCTAGTTGTTTCCACAAGGTCTTCCCTGACATCTCCTATGATAGGAACCTGGGTTACTATTAATAAAGGAGCTTCTTCTATTGTTGTAACTTTTTTAACCCTTTCTTGTACAATACGACCAGTTTTTCTATCCTACATGAAACTGCGGAGGTATAATATTTCAATTGACTGAAAAGGTTCCCAAGGCCCGAGACCTAAACCACTACTTGTTGTTTTTGTTCCTGCACCTGTGATGGATGTTCAAGATACATCTAAATCCATCGGGTGTGTGTCACCCTCTCTATCATCTACATCCTTATTATGCCTTTCTTCTTTAGCAGCTTTATCTATTGCTTCCTTTTTTGTTAATTCCACCGCTACTCTTGTTGCTTCAGCTAACTCTTTTTATTTTTCGGCAGCGGCTTTCGCTTCGGCCTCCGCTTTTTCTCTTGCTTAATTTTTTGTCCTATCCTTTGCTTTGTCAGCTTCTAACTTCTATTTCTTTTTAGCATCATTTCTCTTCTTCAACACTTTCTCTTTGTCCCTCCTCTTTTTATCAGTTGGTGCTTCTTCATCTCCTTATGTGGAACCCAAATGAGTCAAGAGGGAGATGGGGGAAGTTCTCTCAGCTTCATATCTCTCTGCATCTTTTATGGCCACCTCTCTTGCAACTTCTTCTACCGTGATCCTACCTCTTTGTTGACCCCGTTTATTGAAAATAACCTCATCCTAAGTTCTGGCATTTTTATGTACTCCTTCCTCTTCCCAGAACTCAGTGGTGTATTCGTAAGGGAGTCTCATGCTATGAAGATGCTCTTTGACGATGTTCTTGGGGTCGTGTCTCCTGAACCTTTCATCTCCAAAATGGTAGGAGAGAAAGATGTCTAATTCTGTCTGGGCTTGTTTGGTGTTTTCAAAGAAGTAGTTCCCAATGTAAAAAGGCAATGGAGGCCAAATGGATTTCATTGATCTATATAGTATTCCTCCAACCCCATGTATGATGGTTTGATATGCTACTTCCTAGAGCACAAGATTGTCAGGGACGAACCTAGAAAGTAGATGAGGTGGTTCCATTGCATCGCATATCCTTATATACATACCATGTTACATTATATACCAATCCCCAATCCTTTTTATAACTGCTATGGCCTTGTCGGTCATACAAGGTGGGGAGGTGAAAAAAATAAACTCATATAGTTTTTGTGGATAAATTCATAAATACGGACATAAATAAATCTCCCTAGTTCAGGAACCTAAAACTAGAACAAAACAAGACAAAACATACTCATTTCCTTAGATTCAAATGAAATGCAAAAGGATAGAAAAATCCTTCCTTTTAAACTAACATTTGTTTTCTTTAATTGTAGCTTCAAGCTTGATCCAATTCTTTGTAGAAATAGAGACATGTAAAAAGGATCAAAAAAAACCCGTGAAAGTAACAAACATACATATGTATCAATGAATCTATGTAAATAGCCAAGGAGAAATACAAATAAAAACCATTGACAACCTTTATTAGGAAAAGAAAATGTATAATTGTATTAAATAATTAGGAAACAACTTACAACTAGTGCCTTGGAGTTGACAAGCTCCTTCCAGTAGTTCAATGCTTCAATACCCATGAAACCTCCATGAATGCCATCACCATATCTTGAGTACTTTGGCACAACTAAATCTTTTAGAGCCAAAATGAGACTCACAATCTCTCAATCACAAATCATAAGCTATTCTAAATTCACCATTAATTAATTGCTCAACCTTCTTATTCTATTTAGCCTTGCCCTTTAGAAGATGTCTCCATTTACAAATTGGAGAGGAAGCCATGAGGAGATTAAGATGAGAGGTTAGGATCTCACTAAATCAGGAGAGACGGGTGAGATCCAAACCGATCAGCAAACAACTCATCATTGAAACTTCTCTTCTAGAAGCTTAGAGAATTTCTTCATTTTTCCCACGTACAAAGGTTTTCATACCTTTAAACCTTAGCAAAAAGCCACATTGTTGCACCTTCCAGTGATGCTGCATGCGACAAGTTAAGTTGTCGCACCTTGCTAGAAAGAAACAAGCAACAATCTTGAAAAACATAGTTTTTGAAGGATTTCCTCAAGTTATGCATCTTCCCAAGAGAGGTTCTTCCAACTTCTTTAGGGATTGTGTCAATAATCCATCAAATGACAAGATATAGGAACACATCATCAATGTCATCGACGTGATGAAAATAATGTGTAACAACAGTGGAGAAAGGAAGTGTTCACAGACCCTTTGATAATTTATTCGATATTTGTGCTCCCAAAGCACCTTGTAGTAAATATGGATACAGGCATCAATGGGTAACCAACTCCATCCCATGTTCGGGTATTTGTGAGCGATGCACATTATTTCTAAAAGGTATGAAGACATATGGAAGTTGGGGAAGCTACCTGGTTATGCTTGTGTGACAGCTAAAATCGCATCTTTAAGATTCTCAAACAATATGTCTGCCCAGTTGAATGAGGCCCCTACATCTTCACAGAAATAAATTAATGGCATAAATGACAAAGGAAAGTGTGTTGCATCTAGTTCCCCATACAACTTGCACAGCATGGCTACCATATGTTGGTAGGGTATTCTTAGATTGGTTGCGCTATATTGACTCTTAGGTCGATATTTGAACTGATTATCTGCTTTATACCAAGTGGGGAACAAATCCTTTGGTGTGATCTCCAACTTTCTAAGGAGTTGACCATCTAAATTTTTGTTTCCTGCCTCAAGATGATAACACTTGGCTAAATCAGCAGGCTTGAATGAAGATATCGACTATTTTCTTGAATTAAATATATACCTAGTATCTACAGCTATGTTCTTCAAAATCCAAGAGATAGTATTCGCACAAGGGAAAATTGTTGGATGTGCCGCCACCCTAAAAATTCTTGATTTTATGATGTTCTTAAATGCCTGGAATTTACCTCAGTCCTCTGCTTCTATAGAGAAGTTTGATTTCTTGAACATGTAATAGACTTCCCCCCATTTCAAAGTCTCTTCTTCTTTGTCCAGAAGTCATGATGTATTTTCATATATGGTCCTAACACTTTCTATATCTACTGTATGTTGGGAGCTGCCAGATGGTTCATCCCCTGATGGATTCATTTTTGTTTCTTTCACGATGACATGTCTGAATCTGCAGACAAGATAAATTTGGAGCATGTTATTTAAAAAAACAGTTTAAATGATTAAAGCAATCATAAGAATTAATGAAACCAGTCATGACCTGTTGTTCCTCGTAAATTTCAAATAGCAGTGAATGCCTCTTTAAATTTTTAGTGTGAAAAAACTTGGGCATTAACCTGAAAAAGTGAAATCGGAGCAAAATAGAACAACTCTTTAAATGCATATTGGAGGAGTTAATAGTAACTCCTCTGAGCAGATTGGAGGAGTTAATAGTAACTCCTCCAACAAGCATTCAAAAGAGTTTCAGCTAGCCTTGGGGTGTTTGAAGGTCTTACAAAGAACTCCTCCGAGCATATCGAAGGAGTTAATATTAACTCCTCCGATACGATTAGAGGAGTTGCTTCCAATTGCTCTGAAGTTTTTCAGAGGAGTTGAGTTTAACTCTCCCCAGCATATCGGAGAAGTTAGTAGTAACTTCTCCGATATGCTCGGAGAGTTACTAAACAATTTTCCAAACTTATTTTTTTGCGAGCATGAAGAATGGAGGAAAAAACTTCATCCATCCTAGAGGGAATTTTAGGGTTTTTTTAGGTCCAGACTCCTCTCCCTAGGCGAATTTGGAGGGGGGTTTGCAGTAGTTTAAAAAATGAGAAAAGGGTCCGAGAAAGGATCAATTATAGTTTCCTTCAGAAGGGGGAAAAGGGTTGGTTGTTTTCCTAATCCATAGCCATGAATGTATTGAGGTTCGGTGAAAAATGTGTAGGTATTGGTGTTGGTGAAGCGGTGAAGTGAAGAATGTTTAGGAAGGAAAGAGAAATAGTCTAGGGCTAAGGGCATGCAAGAAAATAGAAGAAAAAAACTTAACCATATCTTAAGAAAAGGAGAGAGGGAGGACAAACTTACCCGGTTAATTATTGCCATGTGTCGGTGAATGAAACGGGGTTTTGCTTGAACGATGTTTTAGCCCTGCTCTCTTTCTCTCTGGTGTCTAGTGATAATGGTCTTAAACCCGTTTCACTTTATATAGCCTCGTGTTAATTAATGGCATTTAATGTGGTAGGTTAGGTCAGAGGATTTTAAAACAACTTCGTTGAATTTGTTTGGAGGAGATAAGACTAAATCCTCAAAGCATATCGAAGGATCTCTTCTTAACTCTTGTGATAGTCTTTACTTTGTCGGAACAATTGGAAAGAAATCCTCTGAGTTGCTCGGAAGAGTTGAAAGTAATTCCTCCAAGTTGCTCACAAGAGTTGAAAGTAACTCCTCCAAGTTGCTCGGAAGAGTTGAAAGTTACTCCTCCAAGCTGCTCGGAAGAGTTGAAAGTAACTCCTCTGTGCTGCTCAAAAGAGTTGAAAGTAACTCCTTCGAGTTGTTTGGAGGAGTTTCAAGTAACTCCTTCTAGCAGTTCGGAGGAGTTCAAAGTAACTTTGCCAATCAATTTTTTAAAACTTCAACTTTGAATGTTTTATCATTTTCTCAAGTGAATCATGAGTTACTAGGAGAAGCTTTTGAATGACTAAGGGGCTTATGTGATTTTCTATTGGGGTCGAAATAAGGAGGCTCCATTTTTAAGGAAGTATCAGAATATAAGGTAAAATGGAGGGGTTGCAGTGTCAGTCACAACAAAAAGTTAAATGACAACTTCCCAAATGCGTAGTTGTTTGAAATAAGGATGGTGGATGATTATTTCTTGAACATCGTACAGTTTCTAAACACAGGCATGGCTCCATCCGAGATGATTGTAGCAAAGAAGAAACAACTAGTAGTGAAAGCAGCAAATTATCAATTGATTGCAGAGAACTTATACAAGATGTGTGCAGATGGAATACTAAGACGTTGTGTGTTGGAGCATAAAGTCCAATAATACTTAAAGAAGCGTACGATGGAATTGCTTGAGGACATTACGCAGGGCCAGCAACTACACAAGAGTTTTTGTGCACCGGGATTTGGTGGTTGACACATCAAAAGGATGTGAATGAATACTGTCATTCATGTCAACGAGTGGGAAATCCATCTAGGAGGGACGAAATTCTTTTGAATCCACAGGTTACATTGCAAGCATTTGAGAAATGGGCCATAGACTTTGTATGGCCAAATAACCCACAAGCAAGAAGATCAGGGGCAAGGTACATCATTACTGTGACAGAGTATTTGACAAGATGGGTAGAAGCAGCCCTCGTTACAGACTTGTTGAGTCTTGAATCCATTATGACTAAAACAAAAACCTCATGAGGATGAAAATCCTCCTGGTTTTTTATAGAGGTGGTACTCTTATGTTCGAGATTTTTAAAATGTGGGACTTTTATAGAAGTCTGTCGAAG
>JASDQU010100542.1:263578-283597 GCA_032191745.1 Picea mariana
GGACCAGGAAACATATACATTCATACATTTAAAGCAAACAAACAAAATTTCATCACATCCATCATAGTAGGGCTAAAGATTTCTGATCACATAATAAATTAAAAAAAAATTATTTGCATGCATAAGAGAACTTTGACAGAGTGAAACATGGGCATCTCAAATGAAGATAACAATAGATCAACCTCAAATACTTTATATTTAGAAAAAATGGGTTACAAAGTACAGTCGAGATTGTTCCCTAAATAGCTCTCTTGGAATTTCTAAAAAATATATAGTTCAATACATATTATCTAAAATAAAAATGTGTTTGTCATAATGATTGGGATTGGGGCTCTCGCAGATCATAAAACAAATATGTATAAGAATGAAATTTGTAGAAAGAAGAATGTGGGCGGCGGAAGACAGCAAGACCTGGTAAGAAGAAAAAGGAAATTATCAATCTTCGGTTAAACCTTTCTATTTAAAGAGGTGGAGTAACTGGATGAAGAGCTTGATAAAGACAGAAAGATGTGATCAGTATGAACTAACTATGATGGTATCTCATGTTTTTCACTTGCTCGTTGATGTCCTTTTATGGATTTCATCGGTGGTTACAGGAACCGTCTCAACCGTCCTTTGCCCTTCATCGGTAATTTTGTCAACAACCTTTTTAAACCACTCCTCGATGTAGCTCCTCATTGGCGCCACGTTGATTTCATGCCATATTTTTATATTGAAGAGCTCGCCTTCCAAGTCCCTTAGATCCATAGAAATATTCCGCAAATATTCTTCAGTATCTTGATTTTTAATTGAACAGTCGACTAGCCAGTTTTCCACGTCATCTTCACTATACTCAAGTATGCCATAGAATTTCAAATGATAACCCTTTAAAGATCTCAACTTGTTCATCAAATGCTTGCTTGGTTAAGAACAACGAGTTTAGTATCAATTTGGGGTCTTGGACCTCATCGGTTCTCCCAGCTAAGTCTATCTCAATCAGCTTTTTGAATGATTCTTACGTTTTGGTTATGGCATGGCTGCATGCTTGGATAATAATATTTAGGTTCTTAACCTTTTCCTTCCAGCATGCATTTAGTTTTTTTATCCGGTTCGAAGAAGGGAGATCCTCCTCTCTTCTTCTCAACTCTGTCATATTGGTAACTTTAAAACTAAAGGGTACAACCGCATCGAGGTGAAAACCTTCCTCGTTTTTCAAATATGCCTATAAATATTCATGAAAAGTGTGTGCTCTCGTTCCAAAAGAGACCATGCTCTTTGACATCTCCCAACCCTCTGTAATTAATTCCATCATTTTCTTGATATTCTTCTCCACATAGCCCCGGGCTGATGTGAGAAGGCTTGTCGATCCTTTTAATTTTGTTGCAAGTGTGGTAGGCCCGATCATTGGTAAAGGACTAGCAAGTACTAGAAGAGGCATTAAAGTTTCCTCCAATTCTTTGATTCGTTCCTTTAACCTGACATTCTTTGCTTCAAGGCCCCCAATAGAATTATCTAGAGAATCTCCAATTGCTCAGTGAATTTGGGAAATTTTGGAAGGCCACATGTTCCATAGCATAATCTCTGAACGAGATTTCCCCTTTTTATTCTTTACATCTCTTTTCTCAATAATCAAATTTTTGGACTTATTGTCAAAAAGAGCGCTCTGAAATACAAAAGACTCTTCTTCATCGAAGGTCTCGCTCTCAATTATTTCTGTCTGGAAATTCTAGTGAGCAATGTTCTCTAACTAGTCGACGTTGGGGAACACTTTTTCGATGTCAATTTTGAGTTCCATATCCTCAAGGGAGAGGTCATGGATGTCGTTTTCACCTCGAGGTCCCTCCTCTTCTTGCACAATGTTTTTTCTTTTCTTCCTCAAGGGAAGCTTGTGAGAACTTTCAATTTTTCCTGAAGGAGGGTTCTTATCTCCTCCACCGCCTGAAGGACTATGGGTTACTTTTTTAATTTCGTGGGTCGTTGGAGCATTTCTCTGATATGTTGTACTCTTTGGAGTGACAATCGAGGATTGGGCACTTTTCTCACCTAGACCTTTTCCTCTCTGCTTGTACGACTCATTGGTCCAGAGTATCATTTCCAGGTCACCAGTGTCATGAGTGGGAGTGCCTGAGACATTATCTCCATCTTCATTCGGAATAGAATTAATGAAATAATTGTTGAAACGAGCAGCCAATAGATGTTATACAAAATTTCCGCTAGGGTCGAACCATTTTACTCTTTCAACATATTTTAGATTGAGGTTGTGGAAGTGGCCCACAAATTCATCAATATTGTTCATATTTCTGAATATGAAGTCCCCAACTTTCCAAGGCAGAGGTAGGAATTGTTTTTTTCTCTTTTCATGGAAAAAATGCAACCAGTAGTTGTTCTTCCTTGTTATTTTGGCAACAAACATTTTGTAAAATACGTGGCATGGAAGGAAGGAAGGATTTTCCTTGGAACCAAAAATCCTTATAACATTATAATTATCCATTTGTTCTAATGTCCCCTTCCTATTCAGGAACTTACTCGCCTGGTCAAACATCCGAGGAGTGTCCTTTCCAAATAGCAAGCCTTTAAAAACTAAGACAAAATCATTAAAAACTTCATAAAAATGTTGGGAGGCCTTGTGCCTCCATAATGTTTCATACCAGAAGGCTATTGAGTCGAATTCACAATTTACCTTCTTACACATAGATAATCTCAGGAACTGACAGCAATGCGCTATCGCGAAAACCAAATAAGATGACATAAAGAATTTCTTCTCCTTCTTGTATTGCGACAATTGAGAAGGGATTTCAATGGAAATCAACTTACCCCAATCGAAGATGGCATGTTCTTTTACCGTAAAATATAGAATGTAAAGAATCATCCTGGAGATATTGGTTGTAGTTTCTTGCCCTGTTATCCTCGTGAAAATCCATGCAATTTCCCGTAAGGGATTTTTAAATGAGCCAACCTGCAATCTCATGATGTTCTCAGGGACGGTCACTGGGTTCTCTAGGAATTCAGGTAAGGAGTCCAATCCATTGCCATGCTTCTTTAAGAACTCCCTACAATCTTCACCCTTGAAGGTGAGTGTTGATTCGGGAAGTCTCAACATCTTACGGAATACCTGAGGCAATAGAGATACAGGGGAATGGTCCTGCAACTGAAGAATATGTTGGCTTGGAATATATCTCTCGGTGCACCAGGTGACCAACTCCTTACATTCAAATACTTCAGGGACACAACCTGCATGCGCAATTCTAGACATCCAGGTTACTTACTTATGGGCAGAAGGGGATGAGTAGTAGGAATATGCTCTGGACCACTGAAAACTCTAGTCCTTGTGCGTGAAAATATTTAATGTATCTCCATAGAATTATTGTCGAGTTCCTGCCATAAGTTGACGAGAACGTTCCCTTGCTCCAGATTATGTTTAAAATGAACACTGGAGGGGAATAGTATAATCCTCCGTAAATCATGTTTTAATGTGTTTTAATAGGAGATCTCCTCGGCCTTTCGCTTATTAATGACAATCCTTTCGAACCTGTATGGTAAGTTATTAGCATTAAAATCCTAGTAAATGTGCATTGGGAAGGGTGTGAGGGTGGCGGGGATGGATGAGAGAAAAATATGATTTGAGATTTTTGTGAACTCATGAACCTGGGAGTCCGCGACAATATAAGGTGTGAAATTGGATAACTATAGAATGGCGCGGTGGTCAGACGGACTCATCGTAGGCGGAATGAGACTTGGAAGTTTAGGGAGTCCGAGGATCAAAATGTAGATCGCAGAACTTTTTGGTGCAAGGTGTATATCACGGAACATGGGATATGAAAGCTTGAAACTCGCCAACCCGTGAAACTGTGACTGCAAAAACAGCTAAGTATAGTAGCTAGAAAAGGAGAGAAGAGAGGATAAAAGAAAGACGGAAACAAGTGGAAAAATGGTTAAGTGTTGATATGGATAGAGGTGAAAGGTGAAAGAAACAAGTGATGAGAATACTTAACCAAAATTTGAAAATGGAGAGGAGAATATGATACTTAGAAAAAATCTTAAAAATCTCTCCTTCGGACCTTCAGACCAGATCTTGAATAACTTAGGCATACAGAAATAGACTTTTGATCTGAAAGGTGCATGACAAAGATGAGACTGAGGGTTGCAGAGTGAACTTATAAAATTTCAAAAGATGTCTTATTTTGATACCAAGGATTTTATGAACCCGAGCGCATGAAAATATAGATGACCAGATTTTGGTCAACAAGACTGTACTGTGGAAACTGCTGCGCGGTTTTTGTTCAAAAATGTAGTCACAAGGTTTGGATGTCCACACATATTACTCAGTGATCAAGGGACACACTTTCTAAACAAAAAAATTGCAGTATTGACTGAGGAGTTCTAGATTCATCATCAAAAGAGCACCTCATATCACCCTCAGGACAATGGAACCGTGGAAGCTTTTAATAAGATCTTGGAGAATGCCTTGACAAATATTTGCAATGTAGGGAGAGAACATTGGGACTTAAGAGTTCATGTAACAGGACAGACACCTTTCAGGTTGGTCTATGGGAAAGAATTTGTAATTCCAGTGGAGTTTATTCTACCTAGCCTGTGCATTGCAACAATCACAAAGCTATCAAATATTGGCACAATAGAGGAGAGGTTGGCGCAATTATTACAACTTGAGGAGGATCGGTTTGTTGCAGGATTCCAATAGCAGGTTTAGAAATCCAAAGAGGAGGCCTGGCATGATTGACATGTTAAACAGAAGAAATTTATGTTGATTAAGGTTGGTTTTCATTGAGCCCGCAGGGGTGTGGTCTATTGGCCAGCAGACGTGTTGTTAAGGCGTTTGTGCTGCTAAGCAGGTCACGAGTTCAAACCTCGTCTTATCTAGAGGCCAGTCTTGTGGGAGGTGTGGTCCCTAGGGGTTATAAGGAAGTCGGCGATATTTGATCCCGTGTCAAGTGAGCCAGATACCGCCATTGTTACCGATTCCCCTAGATACTAAAAAAAAAAAAATTGGTTGTCATTAATGTCAACCGTTGAAGAAAGATCGGTAGCACAAAGGTTTGGGTAATGGACCCAAGTTTGTTTGATGTAAAGATGACTCATTATTGTCTTGTCATGGTTGATAGGAAGTACAAATGGATGAACTCCAAAGTGGTCCCCTTATAGTGAAATCCCTCACGGGAAGACGCTTTGCAGATTGAGTTATCCTAGAAGTATGGTTAGAGAACCCATGCTTAATTGTGGAATAATTAGATGAATTTCATTGAATTTTTCAATGAAAATATCCTAGATGGATAGTGCTTGTCATGCCATTTCCGGTGGTATGTGGAACGTCACATAAATCCTCACGATTAGAGAGTTATGGCCATGTGAAGTTGGAGAACCCTCATGAGTCATCTAGAAGCGCTAAAAGTCAAAGTGCTTGCATAAGAAATAATTTAAATAATAAAGTTAATGGAGAACTCCCTAAAATAAGGAAAATGGAATGCTACATGAAAGTATAAATAAGAGGCAAGGCTCTCTCATTTAATCACACTTGAACACATTGAATATCTTTTGTTGTGTGAGGCTTATTGCAAGTACTCATTGATTCATCTGAAGTTGCGAAAGTCTGAGTTCGTACGAAGGGTTGACGGCGAAATTCTCGAAATTACAGCAAATACTAAAAAACCCTATTTTTTGAGGTGTACGCGAGCTGACTATGTATAGGGTGTGTACGTACTGAGGCGTATGTGGGCTGACAATGTATAGGGTGCGTACCTATTGGTAAATCCATGAAACTTGAGAAGATGAAGATGTAGAGGTTCTAAATTCCGAGATCAAGCTCCCTGGAAGGTCTACAGTGCTTAGATACATCAGATCTATCCATTGATTCAAAAGGTATGTCTTATTTCTATGAATAGTTGGATTTTGATGTATGCATGAGAAATGGTTATGGATATTTGAGAATTCTCCCTAGAGAGACTAGTGGTTGCATGGGATCTTTTGCATGAGTCAGATCTACAAAAATACAGTGTTGTTATATTTATCATTCATACTTCTTGTTGAGGCACATCTTGTATTTCTTGGCATATGGATAATGGTTTTTGTGGTACATGGTTGAGAGCTTGTATTTGTGAAGTGGTTGATGTATTGAGAGGTTGAATATCAGAAAGGGTTTGATAACTAGATCATGTGAGTGTTATTATACTTGTTCATGATTACACACCTATATAGCACATGACTAGAGAGAGATATATATGATTTGGGTAAAGGATATGTTTGAGGATGCATGCACAGGGTATAGTTACAGTCTGGATACAGTGACAGGTTACAGATCTATGTGAAAGAAGTTACAGAGGTTCAGAAGTTTTCAAGAGAAAGGAAACCCTAGTTTTTCAGAAGGCATACTTAGGTTGCATAACAGTTTGGCCATGTACATACGCGGGCTGCATAACAGATAGGGCGCATACTTACATGTGTTGCAGCACTACAAGTCACGTACCTGTTGTATTTTGTTGATACATGTTCAGTTCATGTACAAATTGATTACAGGGTAGTTGTACAAGTTGGATACAGGTCAATGGTACAGGTTGATACAGTTGTACAGTGGTATATCTCACAGTGATAGTGTGGTAGTGGTTCCATCATTCTACTTATACGTCAGGGCACTTGGACGGGGCAAGGACAGGTGGTTGTAGCCACCTTCTGGTTGTAGCCAAAGAACTTAGGGGGTTGTAGCCTCCTTTTGGATGTAGCCAGAGAATTGGGGAGTTGGAGCTTCCCTCAGGTTGTAGCCTGAGAAACTAGGGGATTAGAGCCTCCTTCCAATTTCAGTTGGAAAACAAAGGAAGTTGGTGCTTCCAATGAATGTAATTCTTCAAGACATATAAGAAAAAGCATTATGCGGTTTTCTCTCGCTTTGGGTTTCCACATAAAACACTGGTGTACTATGTATGTGTATGATTGTTCATTTGTTCATTGCTTATTTACTCAGTTATTGGATGATAATGCTACATTGATACAACACTTGGATTATATGGTTAAACAGAATTAGATTGCTCTATTACTGATTCACCCACCTCTTAGTAATACAACAGTTTCAAGTAGGATATTTGGTACTACTCTATGATAGCAAGTATATGCAACATCTAGGGAAGTTTCCATTGCATTGGTTAGGACCTTCCTTGATTCAGCAATTAACAAAGACAGGTGATGTGCGGTGGGAAACCTTGGATGGAGAAATCTTGGAAGGTATGGTGAATGGAATTCGGTTGAAACTCTATAGAGACGGTCGACAGACTACGCAGTAATTTGGGTTGCGCTGGAATACATGCATTATAGTAATCATATAATAGTAGGCAAGAAAAAGAAGGAAAAACAAATAAAAAGTAGATATAGGGAAAAGAAAAAAGAGTGTTCAATTACCAAGGCATAAGAATGTGTGCAGAATGAATGGTCATCACACATCAATATAGCACTTCGTCAAACTAGGAGATGAGACACAGATGAGACAGACTGTGATGCATACAGATAAAACAACAATGAACCAGTGTGCAGTTGGGCAATGACAAGACCTTTAAAACAATTAAAGCATGGAAATGATGGTTACACAAAGGGAGTGATAGGTCATAAAATCATTACATAAGTCTTAAATGGGAAAAGACATTGGAAATCACAACAGATCGACAATACATGGGATAAATCACACGATTGATTTTGTAATTAAGATGCAATTATGGAACAACTCAACAATCACGGTGGTGGATTGGACAAGTTAGTTAAGGCGGGATGGGATAGGTACGATCGGCATGAAAGCACAAAAACATAAGAAGATCATTAAGTGTAAATCATTCTTGCATATCAACAAGAGATAATAAGAGTGAACTTGAGCGAACTAGAAAATAGAGTCGAGCTACAGCTTCCAGAGAACACACATAGTGCCAGTCTAGGAACTTGTCACCCAAGATGAATGGGAAAATATCTGTTAGCAATACCCCGGCCCCCCTTGGGATTAGTAGGGAAGGAGATATGCTTGGAAATATTGGTAGCCTCAATTTTGTGGATCATGACATTACCGATGAACAACCATTTCCGGAGATGGTTAGCAAAAAATACTGATGTGTTCAGGGCATATTGGATGCAGAGGCTCGCATCGCTTCCAACATAAATTTGCACACAGATTTGACAATAAATAAGAAGAAAATAGATAAGGATCCCACTAAAAGAGAAGTTTCCTGGAAATTGGGATTGTATACAGTGACCAACTTGAACCTAAAGGATTTACCAAGGGGCATAGGTTAAACATAATTATTTTTCCTGATAGAAGCAATGAAGTTTCCATGAGAAACATGACCCCCGATGTCATCGTCTGGACTTAGGCCGCCATTAGGTGGGAAGAGGCCTTCAAGAGGGAGAAGGAAGAAACTCTAAGGTTTATTATGAAGAAGCATAAGGAACGGGAGGAGAAGGCTAGGAACACGTTCAAGGAAAAGGATGAAGCCAAGAGCATGGTGAAGAAGACCCAAGCATCAGTCAAAAAGTTGTATAAAGCAATTTCATAAGTTCCCCTAGTAGTCAAAGCGACTATGGAGGAAGAAGTGCAGACGATCAGTGAAGTCATTAATGATTTTCGGTCACTGATAGAATATTTAAAGCTAAGGAGCATGACAGGATCGCCACTAGAGGTGAGTGAAGGTAGAAATAGAACGACAACCACAACTTTAGTTTATCTAAGACTAACAAAACCCACTAGACACCGACCCTTTCGGCATCACCTGCTTACGCAAATGAAGTCTCACCCGAGATATCTCTAGGGACTGCAAGAACCAGGCTTCTACACTAGTAAGGGAATGGGAGGAAAACATTTGGTCCATTCTTCCTTATTATGTTGTGTGCATAACTATGTTCTGGTTAGTTCTTAACTTACTCATGATTTAGATTCCCATACTTATCATATCCTAGATTATTGTATATATTTGTTACTGTCATAGTCATGAATCATTGCACCATACTTAACTGTCTTATGAAGCTCTTATACAATGCATGCAAAGAGTATTCATAATAAAACACAGAAAAATAGACAATACAGGATTTTGTAACATATCTTTATCATTCCTTTATTCATCCTTCTCAACCTTCAACTGCTACATTCAAGAACTCTGGAACTCAGTATCAATCAACAATTACAAGACTATAACATAACCTAATCCATCATAAAGCTTCATCAGAATAGTACTTAGTTGAACCAACAACAACAACCACAACAACAAAAACAACAACCACCACTAATATCCCAACCCGTTACATATTTATACCATAATCTACAGCTAAAACCCTAATCTATTCATCCCAGAAATATCCCATTACAATGCATGGCTAGCTCAGTTAACTAGTTGTTCGATGCCTTTCTTTTTCTTTTCGGCCTTCATGCTGCTTTTATGTTGTTCTTATATTTCTGGAATGTTGAGCTATCATTCTCTCATTATGCTTTATTTCCCTTCTTTATTCTTCTGGATTTATTCTTTGAGTTGTGTGCTATCTTCCTTTTGCACACTTTCCTCCTTCTGTGCACTTTCCTGTTGGATGCGCCTCAATTGCATGCTTTCTAACTTTCCTTTTTCTTCCACACACTTTTCATATACTTAGGATTTTTCCTCAAAACTGCAAAAACTATTTTCAAGACTCCTTGTCCAACATTATGCTTAGGATCATTATGGAGGAGAGTCGTAATAATAAAAACAATCTATTGTGTTGTTTCATTGATTTTAGAAAAGATTTTAACATAGTGTCCAAGACTAACCTTTGGAATATATTAGAAGAGTTAGAAGTTTGTTTTGAGTTGAGAGAGATACTATGATAAGTTTGTACAAGAATGTTATTGTCAATTTTAGGAACATTGAGGGTTGGTTGGAAGAAATTAATTGTAATATAGGAGTTAAGCAAGGTTGTCACCTATCCCCTACCCTTTTTGGCTTATACATTGAGAAGTGAGAGGGTTTTTTGGAAGAAGCAGGTTGTGTCAACCGAACTCTCGCTGGAATATTCATCATCCTTCAACTTTACATTGATGATATTATTCTTATGGTGAGGATTCTGTATGATCTCGATAATAAACTAAAATTATAAAGGATTTCTTCTCTAGTACAAGTATGGTTGTTAACACTGGTAAAATGAAGGTTATGTTATTTATATGATAAAAAATATCAGAAATAAGATTCCAAGCTCTCTTTGATTTGATGAGTTAATATGTTAAGAAGATTTGTAGTGTTACAAATGGCTTGAAAATGAGACCTGATGTCTATGTAGGTAGGGTAGTCTAGGTGAAAGTTCTTTTCATCCTCCACCTTCTTAGTATCACAAAAATCAAGTATTATTTCTTCTCGTGGTGTTTTAGGTCTAGTCCAACCCCGGTTTCAATGTAAATCTCATAAGAGTTTGTTCTTATTTTAGAAATATTAATGTTTTTCTTTATGTTGAAAACAATCGAAAGGTAATTTTGACCTTCATGCTTGGGTTTTTTTTTTCCAAGAAAAAAATGTATATTTTATATTTCGAGAGGAAATCAAAATATACATTGATTGTGTCTATTGATATGAGCTACGATCAAATAACTTCTTCCAGATTGACATCTGAATTCAACAATAAAATCCTATTCATAGGCATTGATCCATCATAACAGATTTATCAGTTATATTATTGTCGTTGCAAAGCATCCCTAAATAACATAGCATCAAAAGACTAACTTATCCAAAAATTGCTTGTAGAGAGCCATCAATACATAACTTCTTGGAAGATTGACACCGAGACTTCCCTTATGAATTCCTTGCCCTGTAAAATCCCTTCATTAATTGCAATGGCATCCTTTGACAGCTGATCAACCTAAGAATTAAATTCGCTATGAATATGTTGTATGTGAACCAAATTAAAAGCTACTTGGAGCTCTCTTATTCTTTGTTGCCAATGAGAGAGCACCAAGATTTCCAGGCAAGAAGTTCCTTTAAACCACTCGATAACCACCTGTGAATATCTACCTACCTGAATATCCCTCAAACATTTATCCCTAGCAAATTTTAATACTTCCCAAAGTGCCACTAACTTTGCATGGGTATTAGTACCATTACCATATCCAAACTTAAACCAGAAGTAACGATCATAACTGAAATAAAGAACAATATCATCGCCAAAAACACTTGGCATGCCTTGACATACACCATCAAAATAACTCTAGGGAATATTTTAGATTGAAAGAGGGCTTGTGTCTGGGAGTGATCTTGAAAGGTCCCACTTTACATTGTTGTTCACCAAATGCAACTCAAATCATATGTGCCACCACAGTAGTACACCTCTTAAACCCTTCAAATAACACAATATTCTTATGTAGCTATAAACCCCAAGTTACATACATTGGTATCTCTTTAAAATATTTAACTCTAACATCATGAACCGAATGTCATAAGCACTGCTCAAATGAGCCTTCACTCCAAGAACCCAGGCAACCCAAAGAGAATAAAACTTCTTTCCACACTAGCTTTGTAATGGGACATAAGACAAAGAGATGGTTTACTATTTCTTCATCATTTTCGCATCGTGCACACCTGTTGGAACCCTACCAACCCTACCTTTGTTCTTTATCTGAGGTCAGTATTTTGTTTGCCAGGACTAACAACAAAAAAATGCAAAATTTTAAAGGACAATGTCATTTTCAAACAATAGGACACCACCATTTAATTCCTTCATATTCATTCAAAAAAGTAAGAGCCTCATACCCATGTTTTGCACTGAGAATTTCAATAGATCTATTCCAACACCACACTAATTGATCCTCATCATTGGTTGAGTAGGAAATTTTGAGTAAGTTTTTGGAATCACACAGGAGAAAATCGTGCGATGAGTCAAGAAAGGAGTAGTGTGTGCAGAAGATAGTTAGTGCATTTTCAAGAGCCAACGTGCGAAAGGTGAAAGTTAGTTAGTAGTAGTTAGACCATTCGGTCCAATTTGTAATAGGCTAAGCCCTAATATCAATGTATAAATATGTATGGGTTATGGGTAGAAAGTAGTGATGATATATGAGGAGATAGCATTGAGAGATAGTTAGAGTTTGGAGAGAGTTGATCAAGTAAGGAGATAGTGTTGGAGTCGCAGATGAAGAGTGAAGTGATGGATGAGAAAATGAGCTAAGTGTGCACTGTATGTGTGAACGGCTAGGCCATGCTGGGTAGAATTGATGTATCTTATTTGAGTGTAGTGCACACCATTTGTAAGGATTGAACATGAATGATTAATATAAGAAGCCATCCATTGTGGGCGTAGCCCAGTTTGGGGTGAACCACGTTAAATATTTGTGTCATGATGTATGTTGTGATGTGTTTCTTTTATGTTCTTCTTATGGTGCACTTGTAATGCTTGGATGGTTAATATGAATATGTTATATGATAGTTATATGCATGTGTTGAATGGTTAAGTAAGATGAATATGTTAGATGTTATGATGTTGTTATGATTTTGCGCACAAGGTATATTGCATGTTGAATGAATGTTAGTAAGAATGAATGTTAGAACAGTCCTCATTCCCTTCATGACTATGAAAGCTTGGTTCCTACATTCCCCATAGGCACCTTGGGTGAGACTTCACCCACTTTTGGGTGATGCCGAAAGGGTCGGTATATTGGGATTTGTTAGTGAATTAATGTTGAACCTTGGGTTTGTCCACTGTGCACCAATAAATGGTTTCGTTGTCAAGACCGGGATCTGCGATCGAGTAGGATGTGGAGGCATTTTAAGGAGGAGATTGGACCATCTTTGGATGTGAAGGAGATCGATTTTGTTGTAGATCGGAATCAAAATCCACAGATCAACGTAGAAAAATGGTTACAAAGGTATGTGTTTACATATTTGCATGAAAAAAAATTCGCTTACTTTTCGAATATTTTAGCAAAGTGGATTCAGAGATTAATTGAACAGATCAGAAGATTTTGTACTGCTATTATGATAAATTATACTCCTAAGTTAATTAGGCAAGTCAATTCTATAAGAAATCAGGTATCATGCGTAGTAGATTACTGGTTGGAAAGTGTGTTGGGAGGTTACATTACTGAATTTGCAATAGATTGTACTCAGTCGTACAGTGTTGTTGAAAGGGAATTCTTTAAGGGACCGCATGGAAGATACCTAAAGTCAATATCTACTTGGATTAAAATGTTGTTGTGAAAAAAAGGAGTTATGAAAATGGATTATGATTGTTAATCGCCTAGGGGATGACCAGAGGATGGTCTGAGCATAAAGAAGGATGAAAAGAAGGAATGAGGAACAGATGGTATGATCATAAAGAAGGAATGAGGAACGGATGATCTCATCATAAAGAAGGAATGAGGAATGGATGGACTCAGAATCTGGAGAGAAGAAGAGTGTGCGATGAATAAAGAGATTGGAGTATTGCGCAATGGTAAGAGATTCGGACTGAATAAGAAGAGGAATATGTATAAGAGAGAGGGGCAACACAATGAGAACGTGGAAAGAGACATCGATGTGATACTCCAAATCAAAGGAAGTCTGCACACAGAAGAAAATATATGTCAGCTTAGTCTGCTAGAAGAAGATCCCGCTTAGATCAAACTCGGCATCGAACCCACGACCCCGTGTTTGTTGCCAAGAACTAAGATAGGATCTGAAGCTTTGTCAATTATAGTTAGTGAAGGAAGTAAAGATAGTAGCAAAAGCAGTCAAAGTAGTGGGAGTAGTATGCCGAGACAAAATAAGTTAGTGTTATCACGAAAGAATATCGCACAGAACACGATGGCAGGAGTAGATCCTACTTTAAGAATGTTTGTCTTCCATGGAGTGGGGATTGAGGATCCCAAACAACATTTGTTCATTTATGAGACAATATGTTCTATGAAGAACGTCCAAGATAATGATGTGAAGATTACGTAGTTGGAAACGACATTCAAAGATCGTGCATTATTATGGTACATGAAATATCAGACTGTGACACCTGCAGGACAAACTAGAACATTGGAAGAGGTAAGACAAGCTCTATTGAAAGATTTTTAGAAACCTAAGTCCGAGTCACAGGTAATTATAGAGTTAAGGAGATCAAGAAGATAGTAAATGAATCGGTGTGGGACTACAATCAAAGATTTAAGATACTAAAGGATCGGTTGACATTCCAAATTCCATATGAAAAACATAGAGAGTGGCTTATTGCAGGTTATTGTGGCATATACGATGCCCTTTGATGTAGCAAAAGATCGTGTCATAGTCACAAGCCTTAGAAATTTCTATGAAATTAGAAGCATCCCCAGTAGGATAAANTGTAGCAAAAGATCGTGTCATAGTCACAAGCCTTAGAAATTTCTATGAAATTAGAAGCATCCCCAGTAAGATAAAATGGTGCAGGGATGGCTCATGTGCAGTCGCAGCTAGTAGTGCTGACTATTCAATTGCAGGATCTTGCGAAAGGAAAAGAAAAGTGCAAGGAGGTCTGGTGCACCACATGTAGAATAGAAGGTCACCATAAAATTGAATGTCTAGCTTTTCAGTGGTATTTGAATACATGAGCTCTGAATCCATTAGGTTTATGGTGTGAGATTTTAAGACGGTGGGTCACCACCCTCATAATTTCTCATTGATGCAGAAGTACCAGAGTACTGTGAGAAATCTATTTTGTAACTTTTGTAAATTTGTCGAACATGAAGAGAAGGATTGTCATGCATTTGATTTGATAAGAGAGTGTATTGCAGATGCATATAGAGTCCAGGGAGAACAATTTGAAGGAGGAGCGCCACAATATAATACTCCAAGAGGTTATAATCAAGCAGGAAGAGGAGGGTTCAGAGGTTGCGGAAGAGGAGGATTTGGAAACAGTAAAGGAACTATTATATGTTATAACTTTAATTAGCTTGGACACTTAGCGTGAGACTACCTGAATCCTTGCATGACATGTACGTATTGCAGACAGCTAGACCATGCGATGGAGGATTTTCCACAATTAATCGCAAAATGGCAAGAAAAGAGTAACGCAAATGTATAGATGATAGCAACAAAGGCACACGATGAACAACCTAACATAGCAGTAGTTACATGTGAAGGAACCAGAACCAGAACTTATGTGAAAGATCAAGGAAAGATGATCCACTAGTGGGTAAGAAAAATAGGAAGTTTCGACTTAATGAGCATATAGGAAACTACAACGAGGACAATATAATTCTGGATCTAGGCTCCGATTTGAATGTCATCCCGAGGTAGACTTGGGAGACGATGGGCCAGCCGAAATTAATTTGGTCACCCATTCAATGGAGGATAATGAACCAGCATAATATCTTCCCAATTGGAAGGTTGACAAGGGTAAGTGTTAGCATTGATGGAGTGCACAACCTGGTCGATTTTGAAGTGATTGAGATAGTAGATGGAATCACCCCTTACCCATCACTCCTTGGACTTGATTGGGGCTTCGACAACTAGACTATCATCCACCTAAAGAAGAGACAAATGATATTTGAAGTAGAAAACTTGAAGGTTATTGCACCGTTGGATCCTATTGAAGGAAGAAGATATGTAGAACCAGTAAAAGGAAAAGAGCTCGAAAACCTGTATAACATGATTGTGCAGATGAACGATTATGTGAAACCTGCAGACATGGTGTACTTCGCTAAAGGAGTATCAGTTCATGTGTTTTAAATTCAGAAGAAGCTTTGGAGAATTGGTAGCAGAGATTGCACGAAGTGTCCACAAGGAAATGTGCTTGAATTACCTGTGTTGTGATGGATTGAAACTGAGGTATGTGATCCTCCCATGTATGATGGACTAACTGATGTAGCTTCCTTTATAAGAGAATTTGAATTACAAATATCCGATCAACATAGATTATTAGTAGTAGATGTTGTGTTAAAAGTGACTCTGACAAAATGGTGGGTTTTGCATAAGGATGGAATAAGAGATTGGCAACAGTATAAAAGAATATTACAAGTCAAGTTTGGGATAGAGAATGAAGCTATTATGCAGAAGTATACAGGATTGAGCTACTCGATGGAGCATGTTACACAGTGTATTTCGACATGGAATAAAGTACCCAAGCAAAAATGGACACGTCTGCTTGTACAAACCTTGGACACGATCCCAAAGAATTGGAACTTGGAACTGGAAGTGCGCAAAGAAAATGCAAATTGTGAAGAATTAACGTTGAATTCCAAGGTAACTTTTAGTTTTGAAAATGATGTTCCTTTGATTGACTCGGCTTTACATGTCATCAAGAACAAGATTTTTTTTCAACAGAAGATCCGGTAGAACTAGTATTTGTCTGTAGCATGCATAGATATTTTTCAACAGTGGGAGAAGTTTTGCACTATTATAATGTTGTCAAAGAAGACCAAGAGGAGGACGAAGATCCATAAATGTGACAATACTAGAAACTGAAGGAGAACGTGTTGTAGAAGGACCAAAGTTGGAATCAGTTATATATACAAAACCATTAAGGATGTGCAAAGTAAACATTGGTACAGAAGATAAGCCCAAATTTGTGAACATAGGAGATTATTGGAACGACGAGATTGTTGAGAAGATAACGGGCTTACTGTGCAAGTAGCAAGACCTATTTCCGACTACTTTTTCAGAGATGAAAGAGATTGTTGGGGAGTTAGGAGAGACAAATATTCTCTTGAAGCCAAATACAAAAACAGTGAAGCAGAGGCCATGCATATTGAACCCGGTATATAAGCAGAAGGTGAAAGTGGAGATAAACAAGATGTTAGAAGCTGGAATTATCGAACCTATCATAGAATCAAAGTGGATTAGTCCAATGGTGGTTCAACATAATAAGACAAGAGGGATCATAATTTGTGTAGATCTGAGGAAGTTAAATGATGTATGTTTACATTATCCATTTCTGACATCATTTATAGATGAAGTGTTGGAGAATGTAAGAGGGCAGGAAGCGTATTCATTCACAGATGAATTTTTAGAATATCATCAGATCAAGATCATGCAAGAAGATAGATATAAGACTACATTTGCGACATAATGGGGGTGTTACCAGTACACAGTGATGCCTTTTGGATTGAAGGATGCACCTGTAGTATTCTCTAGAGTGGTTGTTGCAGCATTTAAAGAGTTCATCCATAAGTTCTTAGAAGTATACATAGATGATTGGACGGTGTTTATCCTGTTGAAAGATCATATTGAGATTTTGTGTTTGATGTTGGGTGGGTGTAGAAAACTTTATATATTTTTAAATTTGAAGTGCATTTTTTGTGCGTTGTTTGGTATCTTACTAGACCATGTAGTGTGTAAGCAAGGACTATTGGTAGATCCCATGAAGATTATTGTGATTGTTGATTTACCACCGCCAACTTCAGTGTGATGGTTACGAGCAACGTTGGGACATGCATGGTACTATAGAAAGTTCATTAAAGGATATGCACAGATTACATCCCCTATGGAAATATTGCTAAAGAAGGAGCATAAGTTTCAATGGAGTGAGGTATGTCAGGAAGGGTTAGATACCTTGAAGAAGATATTGGTTACAATGTCGATTTTGATATTCCCGGATTGGAAGAAAGAGTTTCATGTTCACATGGATGCGTCATATATAGCTTTAGGTGCAGTGTTAGCTCAGCCTGGAGAAGGAGATATATATCATCCCATTTCCTTTGCAAGCATGAAATTGTCAACTACATAATAGAACTATACTATGACAGAACGTGAAGGATTAGCAATGGTGTATGCATTACAAAAGTTTAGACATTACTTGTTGGGTTCACACTTTAAGATGTATACAGACCATTTTGCGCTAAGATATTTGGTCAATAAGCCAGTGTTTGGGGAGCAGAATATGCAGATGACTATTATCATTTCACGGAAATGACTTTGAGGTAATTGTGAAACCAGGGAAATTTAATTCATGGTCGGATCACTTATCGCACATACTATCAGGAGAAGATGCATTCAACTTCGATCAAAACTTACCGGACGTGCATTTATTTTTAGTACAAATGGTTGATGACTATTTTTCAGACATAGTTCAGTTCTTGAGCACAGGAGTAACCCCACCTAAGTTTACAATTGCGCAGAAAAAGCAATTAGTAGTGAAGGTCACAGACTATCAACTCATAGCAGGAAATTTGTACAATTTAGGCACAGATGGTATTCTGCGACGATGTGTATTATAAAATGAAATACATATGATATTGCCAGAGGAACATGAAGGTGTTGCAGGAGGTCATTATGCAGGAAAAGTAATAACTCAGAAGATTTTACGTGCAGGATTGTGGTGGCCTACCCTTCATAATGATGCGAAGGAATTTTGTAAGACTTGTAATGTTTGCCAAATAATTAGGAATCCTTCTAGCAGAGATGAGATGCCCTTAGTACCATAGGTGACATTACAAGATTTTGGTAAATGGGCAGTGGACTTTGTTGGGCCAATCAATCCACCAGTGAAGAGATCAGGATCAAGATACATCATTACTATGACACATTATTTGACTACATGGGCTGAAGAAGAACCTACCAAAGATTGCAGCATGAAGACATCTGTGTGATTTTTGTTTGAAAATGTGGTGACAAGGTTTGGATTTCCAAGAATACTTATGAATGATCAAGGAACTCATTTTCTGAATAGGACAATTGCAGCATTAACAGAGGAGTTCCATATTCATCATCAGAAGAGCATTCCATATCATCCTTAGGCAAATGGAATAGTGGAAGCATTCAATAAGATACTAGAATATGCACTGATGAAGGTGTGTAATGTAAGCCGAGATGAATGGGACTTGAAGATTCCAATAGTATTATGGGCGTATAGGACTACAAGTAAGAAGTTGTCAGGACAGACCCCATTCAAACTAGTGTATGGCCAAGAAGTTGTTATGCCTGTGGAATTCATAGTATCGTTTCTGTGCATTGTTGCACTGACAGAGCTTACAGAGTTTGGTGTAGTGGAGAAGAGATTGTTCGAGCTAATAGAGCTGGAAGAAGACCCATTTGTCCCAGGTTTCCATCAGCAAGTTCAGAAAGTGCGCGAGAAATCATGGCATGACAGACAAATTAAACAGAAAAAGTCATAGACACGAGACTTACTGTTGCTTTACAACAACAAGTTTTTGCAGCAACCTAGAAAGTTTCAAATGCATTGGTTGGGTCCATATGTGATCAGGTTTGTGAAAGATGCAGGTGTTGTTTAGTTGGAGAAACTTAATGGAGAAGTTGCGAAAGGACCAGTTAACAGTATTCAGTTGAAACTATATAGGGACATCCGTACTTCTGTGCACTACTTGGAGCGAGCAGTATGTGTACCATAGTACTTGTATTATAGTATATTATAAAAGAGAAAGAAAAAGAAAAGAAGAAAAGCAACAAAATAATTTGAAGGTTGAAGTGATGCATAAGGATAAATGACTAAGGAGATAAAGCCATAAAGTGTTGTAGAGATCTGGAAAGACGAAGGAACTATATATAGGAAGGAAGATTGAAGTGCGGCAGAGATATGCGCAGAGGGCGGGAAACACATTAAAGAGCATACATGATGGGACAAGCATTAAATAGCAATCACAACAATAAAGTAGTGGAGACACGTAGTCATAAATGAAGAGCGGAAAAAATATGTGGACAGACTAGCAAATAGAACGTATGATCCGCAGGAGGATACAAAATGATTGCAGAATATGGAAATCATTGTGTGAGAGTACATTCAAATGGGACTGGAAATGATGGACAGGCAAAGGAAGATAACAGATCACAATAGGCTATAATAGCAGAAAAATGGGCAATAAGGAAAGCCTATTCGAGAGAACAGGGAGTTGGTAGTACAAAGAAAGCTAGGTGTGGTTCAAAGGGTTATGGCATCAATGAAAGAAAGAGCCACAAAGAAGCAGTTTGGTAAGCAAGCAGTAGCACATGAAAAAGATTTGAAGGCACAGTAGTAGTCTCACGCACAGAAGATCGAAATACTGCAGGAAGAAACAGATCCAAGGTTGGAAAAGTTCCCCAGAATAAGAAGGCAGCGAGGTTGTAAACAGAAAGGATCAAGAAGAAGAACAAGAACATGAAGAACAAAGGAAGAGAACTTGTTATG
>JASDQU010100542.1:318475-358572 GCA_032191745.1 Picea mariana
CAGGAGAAAACTGTGCGACAAGTTAGTAAGCGAGCAGCGTGCATGGAAGACAATTAGCGCATATTCAAGAGTCAATGCACGGAAGGCAGAAGTTAATTAGTAATAGTTAGACCATTTGGTCCATTTTGTAATGGGATAAACCCGAACATTAATGTATAAATATGTATGGGTTTTGGGTAGAAGGTACGATGATCTATGAGGAGATATCATTGAGATGTAATTAGAGTTTGGAGAGAGTTTATCAAGTAAGGAAATATTGTTGGAGTCAGAGATGAAGAGTGAAGTGACGAATGAGAAAAGGAGTTAAGTTTGCACTGTATGCGTGAGCAGCTAGGGCATGTTGTGCAGAACTGATGTATCTTATTTGAGCGTAGTGCGCACTAGTTGTAAGGATTGAACATGAATGATTAATATAAGAAGCCAACAGTTGTGGGCATAGCCGAGTTTGGGGTGAACCATGTTAAATCTTTGTGTCATGATGTAAGTTGTGATGTGTTTCTTTTATGTTATGCTTATGGCACACTTGTAATGCTTAGATGGTTAATATGAATATGTCATATGATGGTTCTGTGCATGTATTGAATGGTTAAGTAAGATGAATATGTTAGATGTTATGATGTTGTTTTGATTTCGTGCACAAGGTAGATTGCATGTTGAATGAATGTTAAGTAAGAATCAATATTGGAATGGTCCCCATTCCCTTCATGATTGCAGAAGCCTGGTTCGTGCAGTCCCCATAGGTATCTCGGGTGACACTTCACCTGCTTACAAGTGATGCTGAAAGGGTCAGTATCTTGGGATTTTTTGGTGAATTAAATTTGAACCCCGAGTCTACCCACTGCGTGCCAACAATCATCAGATGGGAAAATAACACATTGATTAAGGCCTCGAATGTATCTTTTCCATTCTTGGGCCTATTTTCTTGCAAGCCAATCATTTTCGTCGAAAGCTAATATTGATTCCTTCCCTCTAGTTCATCGTGCACACTAATGTCTGCAATATTAAAAAATCCCATGTCCCTCAACCATTGTCTCAAAGTATTATAAATAGAATAATAATCAGCACCTCTAACCCATGGATCCTCTCCCGAAATGACCCAATATCCCTTTCCAATTTTCCAAGCTACCCACCGGCCAAGGATTGGGAAATCTTGAAACATGCCCTTCCATATATTAGAGACACCCCTTACATATTTTTCTTGCAATCTGATCCATTATTCCACAATGTGATAAGGAAAATATTTGTGTTTCATCAATTTACCCCACATCCCTTTGATGAACAAAAGACTCCAAAGAATTCGAGCTTCCAACACTTCCCCAAACAGAGAAATGTTTTTCAACCCCCAACCACCATAGTTTTTGGGTTTATCGAAATAATTCCACTTCACCAAGGCGATTCCCTCTATTTTTTTAGTGTCAGACCAAACAAAACTAAAACAACACTTACAGATAAGATGAATAATGTTTTTAGGCACATAAGCAAGAGAAATCCAGTATACCATGATAGTTTCAAGGATTGACTTGATGAGTATAAGTCGACCACCAATAGAGAGCCATATATAAAACTGACACTTGATCCTTTTTTCGATATTTCTAACCAGCCATAACCAATCAACTACCCTATAATCATTCGGCTTTAGATAATAGCCCAAGTATTTTAAACCTTGATCCATCTAGTCATTATTAAAATAAAACAACAAACTTAATTACTTAATTACCTACAATGAAATATTATTACATAGAAAGGTGGATTTGGCATTGTTAATTTCCATCCATGTCGCATTACAAAATTGGTCAAGAATGCTCTTTATAGACCTCCACTCCTTGATAGATCCATCTCCATAAAGTAAAATATCATCCATGAAGAGCAAGTGAGACAACGAAAATTGATATTCCATATGAACTCCTTTAATCATACCACCAACTCTAGCCTCCTTGAGGAGTCTAATCAGGCCTTCCACTACAAGAAGAAACCAAAATGACAATAATGGATACCCTTACCTCAACCCATGTGAGGCTTTGAAAAATTGGGACAAGGAACCATTAATTAACACTACGAAATTTGCCAAGGATACACAACCCATAATCTAATTTACAATTTTTAAATTCAAACCAATATGAAACAACACTAGCCGACAAAATCCCAGCTTACCTTATCGTAAGATTTTTCCAAATCCATTTTCATCACCATCTAGGGAATCTTCATCTTTTTAATCGATTGGAGACACTCTTGTGCCGAACCAATAACATCTAATATCTACATGTTGAAAAGGAACCTGAATTGTTCCTTGTAAATGCAAGAAGAAAGAATACCTTTAAATATAATCGCAAGGACTTTAGATATTATCTTGTACAAGAGATTACATAAATAGATTGGATGAAAATTTCCAAAAGAGACTGGATTATTCTTCTTAAGAATGAGATCCAAGGAAGTGTCCTTAAGGGCACCCATAAATCTTCCAGAGTCCCTAAACACTTCTACCATCCTCGACAACTCATTTGCCAGAAGATCATAAAAGCCCAAATAAAACTCTACAGTCCATCCATCGGGACCAGGGCTCTTATCCCTCTTGAAGCCCGATAAGACCTCCTTAAGCTCCTCTTTAGTCATAGGGACCTCCATTTGCTTGTTTCTTGCCTCGTTAAAAAAACTAGGATAAACTCGAACTAATCGCATTTGATCCACAATATGATTTCCTCCGGGTTCTTTAAACAAATTACCAAAGTAGTATTTTTTGTCTTCCTCGAGGTATTTGAAAGACCTAATTTTTCTCCCTTCTAGACCATTCAACTCCTAGATAGTGTTAATGTTTCTTCTGTGCTCAAAAAAATTTATGAAAAAAATTGGTGTTTTGTTTTCCCTCCTTAATCTAAATAGCTCAACTCTTTAATATCCATGTGAATTTCTCAATGGATAGAAGTTGAGCCTTACTGGCTTCCAAGGTTTTGATTTCTAATAATTCTTCCTCCAAGAAGACCCCTATCGCATTGTTTTGAAAAAATTTCCATATGAGATCCTCAACCAATAGCAATTTATCCCTGTGAAGATTTCTTTGAGCCGTGTCCCAATTGACATACAAACACTTGATAGTATTCATATTGTCAATGAAACTATCTATAGTTGATGCATCCACCTGAGGGTCATAATGTTTCCAATGGACCTCAACCAAGTGACATAAACCATCCTGAGTCAACCAACAATGGTTAAATTTAAATGGCTGAGGGGGTTTCAAATACCCCCTTTCCAATTTCAACAAAACAGGCCTGTGATCAGAAAGGACACCTTCCTCATTCCAACTTCTATATTTATTACACCACTCCAATAGGGATTTAGCTAAACAAATATGTCCATTCTCTTTGAAATTCTAGCATCGCCTGAGTGCACATTCCTTCAAGTTAGATCCAAAGGAATCGACTCGATATCTACTAATTTGGATAACTCAAACAATTGAGAAAAGAATGTTTCCAAAGGATCCAACCTATCTGAGACACACCACACTTCCCGAGCATACATTGTAAGATTAATATACTCTCCCATAATAAGCTTCGGGTCCTTTAAAATTCCATGCTCCTCCAAATCATAGTAAAAATATTTTTTCTCCACATGCAGCTCGTGAACATTGAAAATTTCAATCTAAATGCCTGCATTAAACAAAAATGAATTAACAACCTCAAAAATCACATTCCAAGTCGAAACTAGACCACCAAATTGACCTACAACATCTAGGGTACAAAAATTCCACCCAAGAAGGAGTGAAGAAAGAGAAGCAAAAACTTTGTCACTAGTAACCATGGTTTCCTGAAAAAGAATGATATCCAGCTTATACATCTCTAACATCCTTTGAAGGGAAATATTTTTAGGGGTTCCCCCACCCCTCTCACATTTAGGGTTAAAACTGTCATGGAGGGACACCACCAAAGCACTTTGATACTCTAAGTTTTTAATCAATAGTTTGTTGTTTACCCTGAAGAACCTCTTTCGGGCCTTTAATTTTTCCTTCGATATGAAGGACTTACACCCCACTTGCAAAGGAATATCATCCAAAGGAGCCAAGACTACATCTACCACCCCCCCTCCTTTGCTTTCTTATGGACCTTCGATCTTAATTCATAAGGCAGAGATGAAGGATCCTTAAAGGAGACACTCGGATAACCTCTACTAATTGAGCCTGTTGCATTAGCAGGATTACAGGACACATCTCGGGGATCGGGACTATCCAAAACATGATCTTCTTCCAAGACCTTAGGAAGTTCTTAAGAATTAACCAACCTAGAATCAAGAGAAACCCCAATATCGAGCTTATCATTCCCACCCAAAACATGAGAAGGGGAGGAATGATTCAACATACTTTGCTTAAACACCTTCGTTGAACCCACAACTCTAAATTTTGAAGTTGGAAAAACCTCATTTTTTGAAGCCAAAACAAGTTAAACCTGACCATGATCGGAGTCTCTCAAAGGGCATGGAGGAGGAATCGACAATGATCCATCCACTGCCATGCTCAACACAAACCCTTTAGTTTTTTGGACTACAACTTCCTTTGTTTAGCGATCACCTTCTCCTTATGACACTTTGATCTTAAGTGATAAATCTCCTTGCACAAATAACAACGAAACAAAATCTTCCCATAGTCCATAATCTGATAAATCCACATATCCTTCCACAAAATTTCAATTTCTGGTATCAAACCCTTACTAATGTCGATCTCTACCAAAAACCTTGAAACCTCTTTTTCTTCCTACTCCAGACTACTCTCATTGAAATATACAAACTTTTCGATCTAACTACCCACATACTTAAAAAGTTGATCAAACCAGAGCTCTAAAGGGAAGCCTGGAAATAAAACCCAGATATGTTGTAGAACAAAAGGCTTGCTCCAAGGATCGAACCCAAGATACCATCATCAAAGGACCATACTTGATGGGCCTCAAAGCCAAGCCCACCCCAATATCATCTTAAGATCACCTTCTGTTAGGGCTGACCCTAACCCCTCTTAGTTGGTTATTAGTTAGCATGTAATAAAGGTCGACATTAGTTAAGAAGGCCTATTGAATAAATGTAAACAAGTAATTGTAAGAAGACCTAATAGAAGCTTCAACTTCTAGAAGGATCTTCATCTAGAATGTTCCTTAGAAGATAGAATTAGTATAAATAAGAGTAGGAGGTATGAGAAAGATTGTCTGGAAGGTTATTATAATAGAGCTCTGCTCTGTTGGAGGTTGCCCCCTCAAAGAGGCAAGTGAACATTGATTTATTTGAATAAAGGTGTCATTTTTGGTGTTACTCTACTCAATATTTCATTGTTCCATTGATATATGTTGAATACTCTTGTTTTTGCATATTATATTAGTTTTGGCATCTTACAAATGGTATCAGAGAACTTTCCTTGGTAGAAATTATGGGTAAATTATTTTTAGGGTAGACATATATTCTTGCATCTTAAAGCTACAATGATCTGTCGTTCAATGCATAAATCCATGATCGGAAAAGCATACACGCAGTCACTACAAGTGGTACTTAAGCGCACATTTTTGGCCACCCTTGTAACCCCTATTGGTACCCCTTTGAGTGGTAGCACATCAAACAACACTTGTATACGAATTGGCCTAGATATCTTGAATCCCTTTCTAGATAAACCGATCGACCGTCTGACTACTATAGTGCCACCGAGAACAACACGCAGGAAGATACTCTCTAGTACCTGGGTAATCGGGTAGTACGACTAAGGGTACGTTATATCCTCCTTAGTTGGTGCCCTGAGATATTAGATCGAGTACTATTGTTCAACCCCGCACATATATCAAAAAGCTATAGCACAAGGAAAACCCTTGTCTGTAGGCACCCTGGAAACCCTAACCCTTGGAACGGAAACATAACAAATATATTGCCATGCAACCTTATCGTCTGCATTCGGGTTGTGAAATTACTACATATTTCTTCATGTTAAGAATTTGGGCATTTCACCACTGCAGTATTATTCAAATAAGAGTGTAACTCTGCAAGAGTTAAAAAAAAAGTTTGGGTCCTGCCTGCACCATTATTTGAGACCTATCCCATTGGATTCCTCTCTTCATCCTAATCGTAGTGGTACTTTTTATCGGAAAAAACGGTAAGTGTGGACACAAACTAATCTCCCTAACTTTCATAGGAAGCTAGAATAAAACAAGACAGAATACAAACTTCACCTTAGACTTCATTATCATATAAACTAGTTCAGAGAGGGACAAGTGACATACCTTTTAAATGATGCTTGATCCTCGCTAATGTCGTCCTTGTCACTCCATATTTGGGTTTGCGAGATAGTGAACCTATTTAAGAAGCACAAACCAACAAAGAGAGAGAACAAAGATATATATATATTCCAATGAATTCTATGTATAAGATCAAGGAGTTATACAATAAAAGTCAAGACACCTTCATAGGAAAGAAATGTATTGATGCATTATATTAAAATGGAAAGTGGAGAATACAACCCATGCCTTGATGTTGCAAGGCCCCTTTCAAAGGCTCTTGGCACCAACACACACACCTTTGCTCCAATGCCTTTGATCAAGAAGATCCATAATCTGACCTAGAGAGATAAAGCAAATCTATCTCAAGTGTAATCTATAGCAGAACTCTTCATGCATATGCAATACTTTGCAAACCTTAGCCTTCCCATAAGAGATCCCTCTTTATATAGGGTGAAAGAGGGATGGATGAGGATATTGGAGTGATCCCACTAAATCAGAGAAGCGAGTAAGATCCAAACCGATCGAAGGCCACCTCATATTCTAGAAGATTCCCTTCTAGAACATTCATGAATCTTGACTTTTCCCTTGTTTAAGCATCGTCGCACCCTATGCATAGGCAGCCTGTGATGACACCATAGTCCATATTTGGTGCAGCGTGTGACGATCATGCATCGTCGCACCCCAAGCATAGAGTAGGGTGCGACGATCTCCCTTGTCATAGGTTTTAAGGAAGGAAAAGCAAACCACTTTTCTCATGGAGAAAGTCTCTTTTAATGTTTTTAGGGAACATGGAAGTGAGTTATGCACATGTTGTTAGTTGATCATTAGGGTGACAAAAATAATGTGTAACAAAATGCCCCCCAAAGTATGAAGTTGGAACCTATGACAACTGAAATACTTTGTAGAATGTGTGTGTCGAAAATAAGGAGCACATCGATCGGGAACCTGCAAACAATCAAGCATCTGCATAATAATATACCATCTTCTGAGGTAGTCATTCTCATACTTAGAATACAAGTGACTCTAATCATAAGTGTCAAGTGAGTCATGGCCACTAAACATACATTGTGGATCCATGTCATCATGATTCAGCATAGCCACAAGAAATACATTGTGGATCTATGCTCTTAAGGAATTCAAATTCGGATATAGCCATGAGACATACATAGTGGATCTATGTGTCAGTACAAACTTATGAATAATCCCTCGCAACCTGGACCGATATGATGAGATCCAGGGTCTTCATTTCCATCATCCCTAAGTACGAATCTATCCATGTGATTACAGGTGTCGAAGTCGAACATGGTAGAAACCACTTGATTACCGTTCATTAATGAAAACCGTTAACAAGTGCAAGGGAAATCACCATTGATGTCAATGACTCCCAAGGTACTCCAATAAAATCCATCGAATGTGAATGAATGAATTAAAGTTGAACACTCTATGGAATATTCCAATCATAGGCCATTGATGTGAACCCACTGTTGAAAGTGAAGAGACCTGCCATTGAGGCATGCAGGCTCCAAGGTACTAATGTGACTTCTAAGTTTTGTTCTTGGATATTCAATTGAAGTCGACGGGAAAAGATTCGTCATAGGAGGGCCTTAATGTATCTCCCATCAATGACATGAAATATGTAACAGATTTGAATTAGATCAGAGTATGAAGTGATTCAGAACTGACTCAGGGAAGGCCGACATGGTAGAAAATTTAGAACTGCAGATGGTCGACTCAATAGAAGGCTTGGTTAGGTTCGACTTCTCTTGAACATGTGAACAACACGATAATTGTCTTGGTAGCAATGACTCAAAGAGGACCCAACATATGAATTTGTGGATGGTCAAATGAGAGACAAATGGATTTCCCAACCTGAATACATTGATGGAGGGGGGTGTCATGTTTAAGAGCGACTTATTACCACTAACACAGATACAGATACACATTTCTTTCCCAATTTTCCCCCACCATTTCTAGTGAGTACCTCTTTATTTTTACGCAAGCTTGAGGAGGATAACATATGCTTGTAATGTAAACTTGTCCTTCGAATGAGTCCCTCGAAGTATGTTTAACGAACCCTAAGAAGGAGTGGTTCAATCCCTTATGGACCTTTCTATGTTTGTTTTACAATTCGAAAGAAAGAAAACTCATGGGTTTTTCATGTTTAGAGAGTCTAAAAAACACTTAAAGAAAAATCCATAATGTCATTTTTCGTAAGTTAGTCTGATGAAACCGAAAAAGAGATAATCTACCGCTCATCAGATGTTTTCTTCAAATACTTTTATGAGCGTGAGAAGAACAAGGTCGCTCGGCTATATTTTCGTGTTTATGGAGCTTGAAAAGAGCTTAAAGGATACTCCATAGGGTTCATTTTTTGTATTACCAATGCGAGTTTGAAAAAATGATAAAAGGTTACTCAATTGCATTCTCATGGTTTCATGAGCGTAAGAAAGAATTAAGACTGTGCTTGGAGTTTTTCCTAAAAAAACCTTAAAAGCATCTGTACATAAGAAAAACACACAAAAACAACAAAAAATGGTGGATCCCTGTCAAACGTCTCGTCCTTAGATCTTTCAATATGTAATAGAAAACACTTTACAAAGTGGTTAGACTTTAGGGCATAGGTAAAATATAAAAAATAATTTAATTCTGCAATAAATAATAATAATAAGTAATAAAATAGATCAAAACAACCCATTTACCATTTCATTTTGCAATTTCACCCAAATAGTTCCCAAAACCCTCTTTTTCTTCCAAATTTCAAGCATCAATTCCAGAGCACCTGGTGGACTATTTTGCAAACCGCTTTCATCAAAAAGGTAATCTCTTGCCCCTTTCTCTTTTCATGGTTTAAAATTTCATTTTTATTGTTTCAATTTTGAGTTTAGGTTGATTTTTTGGAGGTCACTACGCTTTGAGATCGTCACAGGCTCACAGTATCGTGAACTGCGATGATCTCAAATCGCCATGGGGGATTCAAGGCCAGGGTGCGACGACGTCACTCTATGTAAAAGCAAAGCCCTCTGACGACTGCAACTCAATTTTTGAAAAGAAAAAAAGAGTTAGCAAAACTTCCAAGAATTGTTTTTTTATGATTCTAATCATCTTTTGATGTTGCTTGGAAGGTTTTCCTCAATCAAAATGCTTGAGTGGAGGGAACGGGAGCATGGGGAAGAAGAGTATTTTTTCGGGAATGACCCGGGCACTGTCATGGCACTCTGGGAGTTTGGTTTACTCAAGTTCTTCAAAATTCAGAGCATGAGGGCCCAACTGAGATTCTTGGAGTATCAAGTCCACATGTGGGATGTAAATAAACAAGCCTTTCACATGGTTGTGCATACACTCACCTTGGATATAGTTGACATTTACTTTCTGACAGGTTATCTCATTGATCCTCTCGAGTGTCACTCTCAGGAAGCAGGGGTGGGGGAAAACCCATGGATTACTATGTTGCACACCACTGTGTGCCATGTACGGAAAAGCATAGTGGCAAGGTTGTCATTAGGGAAGTTTGAGATTTACCATTAAGAACCATCCTCTATACTATCATCGGGATGGCAGGGAGTGTGTCTCCCCACATGGATTTGCAAAGCCACTTTCAGTACACCATAGAGTGTATGGAGCCCTGGGTCTTCAACTGGTGCGAGGGTGTCTTGAAGAACATGAAAAAGCAACTGACAAAGTGTCGAAATGGTCAGTTGAAACAGTTTGGTTATGGATCTATTTTAGTGTCCTTCTTCCTGGAGAGGGTCCTCATCTTACGTTTACAGGTGGAGTGGGGCATACCCACTCCACAAGATCCACGAATGAAAATATGGGTGGACTTGATGGCTCGTCACAGTGGTGTGCCTATTGTCAAGTATGATGAAGCTTTCTTCCCGTGGCTGAGAGATCAGCTAATCATGGTGGAGGACTATGTGTACGTTGGGACGGACTTCCGTGGGGATCCTGACTTATCTCTTCCGGAGGGATCTTAGTGGGGCGACATAGGTAAGAAGGAAATTTTCATTATATGATGTTTTTGATATTTTAATTATATAAAATGTTTTTTTTCATTTATCCAAGACTAATCAAGTGCTCTCCAAAATGCAGATGTGGTGCCTTATCGTCCTTCAGGATCATCTCCCATTTAGAAGCAAGGAGAAATAGGTATTGTGGCGGGTCGAGGAGTTGTTGTTGAGGATCTTGAGGAGATCGAGTAGAACCTATAGGTATTAACCATGAACATCCATGATATCACGATGGACGAACTTCCTCGTCGCTACCAATGCCATACAGTTGGTGTATCAACATTTATTGGTCGACTGCTCTGTAGAGTAGCACGGGTAGTTGTTTGTTACAACGAGCAGCATCCTTGATGCTTTTGTATATGAATCCATGAGCTTCACTAGTTTGATATTTTGGTCCTTGGACAAACACTTTTTGTAACTTTTGTCGTATTAATATAAAGTTACTACCGGCTTACTTGTCTTTTTGAAAAAATGTGTGTTTGGATTTATAAATGTCTCAAATGTCTGTCTAACACATAATTAGCCAATGCATCTGTCAATTTGTTTAGACATCTAGGAATATGTTGATACTCAATATAATCAAAATGTCTTTCCAAGAGGTGAATTCTTAAGTATACTCGTAATAAACAGGGACTTCGGATGGAATAAACATTACTCAGTTGCAGCACTACTAACTGTGAATCAAGTCATACAATAAGATGACGGATGCCAAATGAAATGGCGTCACTTAATAATTCGATAACTGCACTATATTCCACGATATTGTTAGTTGCACGACCAAGGCAAACACCGTGTAGACTGATCTACTCATCCGTAGGTGCATAGATTGCCCATGCAGTAGACGTTGGGTTTTGAGTACTGCAACTAGCACCATCAGTAAAGTCAAAATAGGGTAGCAAAGACACCGACATCTAGAAACCAAGAACAATGTGAGGTAAGCAGCTAAAAGGTAGAACCAAAAACGAAAAAATCATACTAGAGTGTGATACACTAAAAATACACAGCACTCATGCAAAAATAGTTTAAGCATAGTACTTCTTAAAGTAAAGCCCATTTATGGGTTCTCTCAAAGGAATTCCATCATAATCTACCAGCTCATAAGCCCCTTTCTACAACACTCATTTCACAATATAAGGGCCACGCCACATGATCCAGAATCGGATCCAAGAGCCTGACAGGGCTCAAAAAGGCTCAAAATGAAAGTGCTCGGAATCCGACGAAACCAATGCCATTGTGTCTATCTCGTCTTCCTGATTCCAGCCATATATTTACTTCATCAAATGGGCTCCGTATGTGAAAGATATCGCGTTCTATCCGAAAACCCAAACAAGCAAAAAAAATGGGTGACTGTACAATCTGTACAATGCCACGTGGCAGGCTGACTGTACAGGCCGTACAGCCATACAACTGACGTGGCAACTCATGGAGAAGACATGTGTCAGGTGACAAGGATTACGGCAGGTGATTTGGACCAGTCAGAGGGTGGCACGTGTCACCATTGTAAGGGTGACACGTGACACAGGCTGACGTGGTAGACACGTGGCACAGGCTGACAGGGCAGTGACGTGGTAGACACGTAGCAGTATGGTTGTTGATTGGGCAGACACCTCGGCAAACAGGTGGACGAATCAGCGCTCGATAGGTGGCAGTTTCTGATTGGTTGTTGAGGTGCCACATGGCCCAGTCATGGGATACCACGTGGCACCCTCTGGTTGGCTCTTCGAAGTAGTGTAAACTTTTATGGACTCCACCGGGGTCGAACCCCCGACCTCTTCCAAGCTACGGACTGGCAGGACCAGGCTAACCGCCCACTCCACTGGTGTGACTTAATAGTCATATGCCAAATAATGTATTTAAGTTTGTTTGAAAGGTAAGTTGGAGGCGGAAAGGGTTGGGGCTTAGCCCCAGCCCATGGTTTCAACCGTGGTCTATTCACACGCCATAGAACCAAACGAGAGAGTGCGGGGGGGTTCACTATAGAGATCAGCCCTTGGATCTTGGGTGGATCCCATGTGACCCGGACCTAATCCGATAAGGGCGCGGGGGGTTAGTTGTTAGCCATCGGGTCCTATGACCGCACCATAGGACCAGGAGCCAGCCGGACACAGGGGGCCAGCGCACCACAGGGACAGCGCCTGGCCACATGTAGGCACCCAAGTGACCAGGAGCGTGCGCCAAAAGGGGATGCGTCCTATTATTAAAACAAAAGTGGTTTTTTATGCTATAGTTTGGATTTTTGATTGATTTTATGCCCGTTAATGGAGGATTTTATCCATTTTTGGGAGATATTGGGCATTTTTGGAGGCCAAATTTTGGGAGGAAGTTGGGGATGGATAACCAACTTCAGATCTATAAAAACCAGGCCTGTTTGAGGCCATGGAGGACAGTCAGAGCAGAGTTATGCTGAAGGGAAGCCAAGCCAAAGCCATTTTTATGCAGGGAAGCTATTGAGGAGTAGACGCTTGCGGGCCATTTCTGGGAGCTCCGGACATCCATTTTGCATGCCATTTCTTTTGCTGGGTTCTAGAGATCTGGAAGAACATGACCAGATTAGTCTTGTATACAATTGGCACTACTGCGATGTACTTTTGAGCTTTTGAACAGAAATAAAGAAGCCTCCCCCACAGAGACAAAGGCCCGGAGACGTAGGCAACGTTGTGCCGAACTCCGTTATCTATTCTCGTGTTATGGTTTGTTGTTTATTACTTCATTTCAGATCTACATATGTGTATATGGCTGTCATAATTCCTCTCTTTTCCTGATTCTTTCATTAAGCTTCTCATATGGTTAATTAACACATGCAAATTAAAAACTCAACCACAGTCATTAAAAGATCCTACAGATCAAGTGGTATCAGAGCTAGTTGACGTTTGGATTTGAGTTTTGCATGTTAACCAGGGAAAAGCTACAGCGTGGTGAAGGTGAGCTTGTTGCAGAGAATCCATTAATTGGATTGAGAAAGAGAGCTTCTCACAGCGAGAAGATGGCATCGGAAGAAGGGATTTCTCAGGATGAGAAAGAGTTCCGAAAAACTTTCCTTGCTATGTCGGAGATGGTGAAATTTTTGTACGAGGATTACTTGGAACAAAAAAGACCAGTTTTGGGTGAATATTCAAAGGGAAAAAGTGAAGAGGAAGAGGATCATCCTCAGATTCCTCCTTCACCTCCATCATCACCTCCTTCTTCTTCAAGTTCAAGTTCTAAATCTAATGGAAAGAAACATGTTTATAAGTATAAGAATGAAATGCCATTGTTAAAACTTGATGTTAAATTCGAGTTTCCCATATATGATGGTGAAGTAAATGCAGAAAAACTTGACAATTGGATCATGAAGATGGAGGTATACTGCAGTGTGCAACAGATCAAGGATGAGGCCACACAAATCAACTTGGCATCTTTGAGACTTGCAGGTACAGCTCTCATATGGTGGCAAAGTAAGTTGCAAAAGGGAACACAACAAGTGGGTAATGTATTTCCATCATGGAAGAGTTTCATTTCTGCACTTAGGAAACAATTATGTCCTTTGGGTTATAAAGAAAAATCATTAATTGAATGGCAATCTTTAAAACTAAGAAAAGGACAAACAGTGCAAGAATACACCGATGGATATTGAAAAATGGCATTAATGTTAGATATCCCTTTACAAACACAAGAAACTCTTATGAAGTATATAGGAGGTTTACCTGCGCATATTAGAAACATTGTTTTCATGTTTGGACCTACTAACCTTGATGAGGTTTTTGTTCAAGCAACGTATATTGAAGCATGGAAAGTAGGTGTGTCAGGGGAATCATCGTCTTCAAGGAAAGAGGACAAGAGGAAAAGGCATGGCAAGAATGCAAATGGAGTGACGAGGAAGGAAGGAAAGCCCTCTTGCAAGCATTGCAAGAAAGAGGGACATGATGAGGACAGATGTTGGCAGTTGCATCCCGAGAAGAGGCCAAAGTGGTTCCAGGAAAAGAAGGGAATGCAAACAGTGGCAACGACAACAAAACCCACAGAATTGGGATCGGATTCAGGTGATGAATCAAAGATCTCATTGGTTGGTATGACAGGTAAAATTGGTGAAGGCATTGATTGTAGAAGCAACTTGTTTCATATAAGGGTAATCATGCGACACACTAAGATAGATACATTAATTGACAGTGGATCTCAATCTAATCTAATCTCAGAAGAATTGGTTAAGAAATTGGGATTAAAAACACAAACTCATCATAAGCCTTACACACTTAAATGGATAAGCAATCATCATCAAATGCACATAACAAAGCAGTGCACAATCAAATTTGCAATTTCATCTAAGTATGTGGACGAAGTAACATGTGATGTAGTGTCGTTAAGAGAATGTGGAATGGTCTTAGGTAGTCCATATTTATATGATCGTAAGGCAATCTTCTACAGAACAAAGAATCAATATCAATTCACCAAAGCAGGTCAAGATTATGTGGTTCATGCTTATCATGTTAAAGCAAATAAAACACTTCAAACAATGGAACAATTAAAGAAGGCATTGCAAGCAAGCAACAAACCAATAATTGTTTCAAATGAAGTAATCGATCTTAAGCGAGAACAAGAAATGATTGTTGAATGGAAAATCAATCATAAGTTGCTTAAAGATAAGCTCATGTCGTGCAAATATTTCAAGTATATTGGCTCATTTGCAGTCATCTTTTTGATGCTATCATTAGTAATGTTGTCTACATGGATGATAGTGGCTTCAGTAAGATGTAATAGGGTTCAAATGGCTAACAATATACTGTCAGTTGTCATGATTGTGTTACAGTTGATCTTGATGAGACAGGTGCACAGGACAGAGTTTAGAGACAAAGGACAAGTCGAGTGGCCTATCCCGAGCTTGTTGACTAGTTAGTAACCTTTTGGGGACCAAAAGGTCTTTTAGTGGGGAGGTGTGATCCAGAATCGGATCCAGGAGCCTGATAGGGCTCAAAAAGGCTCAAAAATGAAAGTGCTCAGAATCCGACGAAACCAACGCCATTGTGTTCGTCTCATCTTTCTGATTCTGACCATATATTTACTTCGTCAAACGGGCTCCGTATGCGAAAGATATCACGTTCTGTCTGAAAACCCAAACAGGCAAAAAAATGGGTGATTGTACAATCTGTACAGTGCCACGTGGCAGGATGACTGTACAGGTCGTATAGTCATACAGCTGACGTGGTAGCTCATGGAGAAGACACGTGGTAGGTGACAGGGAGTACGGCAGGTGATTTGGACCAGTCAGAGGGTGACATGTGTCACCACTGTAAGGGTGACATGTGGCACAGGCTGCGTGGCAGACACATGGCACAGGCTGACAGGGCAGTGACGTGGCAGACACATAGCGGTACGATTGTTGATTGGGCAGACACCTCAATAGACAGGTGGACAAATTAGCACTTGACATGTGGCAGTTTCTGATTAGTTGTTGAGGTGCCACGTGGCCCAGTCATGGGCTGCCACGTTGGCTCTTCGGCGTAGTGTAAAATTTTATGGACTCCACCGGGGTCGAACCCCCGACCTCTTCCAAGCTACGGACTGGCAGGACTGGACTAACCGCTCACTCCACTGGTGTGACTTAATAGTCATATGCCAAATAATGTATTTAATTTTGTTTGAAAGGTAAGTTGGAGGCGGAAAGGGTTGGGGCTTAGCCCCAGCCCATGGTTTCAACCATGGTCTATTCACACACCATAGAACCAAATGATAGAGTGCAGGGGGGTCACGATAGAGATCAGCCCTCAGATCTCGGGTGGATCCCATGTGACGCGGACCTAATACGATAAGGGCGCGGGGGGTTAGTTGTTAGCCATCGGGTCCTATGACCGCGCCATAGGACTAGGAGCCAGTCGGACACAGGGGAGCCAGCACACCACAGGGACAGTTTCTGGCCACATGTAGGCACCCAAGTGACCAAGAGCACACACCAAAAGGGGTTGTTCCCTATTATTAAAACAAAAGTGGCTGTTTATGCTATAGTTTGGATTTTTGATTGATTTTATGCCCGTTAATGGAGGATTTTATCCATTTTTGGGAGATATTGGGCATTTTTGGAGGCCAAATTTTGGGAGGAAGTTGGGGATGGATAACCAACTTCAGATCTATAAAAAACAGGCATGTTTGAGGCCATGGAGGACAATCAAAGCAGAGTTATGTTGAAGGGAAGCCAAGCCAAAGCCATTTTTATGCAGGGAAGCTATTGAGGAGCAAACGCTTGCGGGCCATTTCTGGGAGCTCCGGACATCCGTTTTGCGTGTCGTTTCTTTTGTTGGGTTCTAGAGATCTGGAAGAACATGAACAGATCAGTCTTGTAGCCAATTGGCACTGTTGCGATGTACTTTTGAGCTTTTGAACAGAAATAAAGAAGCCTCCCCCACAAAGACAAAGGCCCGGAGACGTAGGCAACGTTGTGCCGAACTCCGTTATCAATTCTCGTGTTATGGTTTGTTGTTTATTACTTCATTTCAGATCTGCATATGTGTATATGGCTATCATAATTCCTCTCTTTTCCTTATTCTTTCATTAAGCTTCTCATATGGTTAATTAACACATGCAAATTAAAAACTCAACCACAGTCATTAAAAGATCCTACGGATCACCACATGGGCTCTAATTTACCGACCCCTAATAAGTTACGATCTTGTTCATAAAGAAGAACCGAATCACCCTAAAAAAATGCGTGGTTTGACATGCTTTTCATATTGATATTTGACACGCTTCTTCTGAGTTTCAATGACTGAGTCAGCATCATGACGAGTCTCGTCTAATTGCATCAAATATAAGAGACGTTCATCTTCAGTTGAGGTGTTAGGGAGAAGTTCGACAGCTAGTTTCAAAGATGGGATTTCACATTCAATTGACAGAATAGATTCGATACCATATACTAACTAGAAAGGTGTGAACCATGTGGCAGATTTAACAGATGTTCGATAGGCCCATAATGATAAAAAGAGCATTGTGTTCCAGCTTGACTTGTGAATTACTATCATTTTTCGAAGCATAGTAGTAAGAACCTTGTTAATTGCTTCAACCTGGCCATTGGCCTATGGATATTAAGGTGTTGAGTTTTCATGTCGAAGACCCAACTTCTCGGTAATTTTAGACATCATGAAATTGCAAAAATGACTACCATGGTCAATGACGATGGCTTGAGGGAAACCAAATCTAGTAACGATATGATTGAATATGAACAACGTTGTATTTTTCCCCGTGTTATCAAATGTAGGCATCACCTCGACCCATTTAGCGAAATAATCCATGGCTACAATGATGTATCCATGCCCCCCAGCCGAGTGAGGGTTACATGTCATGAAGTCAATGCCCCATTTAGTGAATGGACCAATGAAAACTGCAGGGTAGAGAGGAGCAGGATGAGATTGGATCTTATTGTTATATGTTTGACAAGCATGGCATTTCTGGACGACAGTAATGCAATCCTTAAACAATTAAGGCCAGAAGTAACCAGCTCGTAAGATCTTTTGGGCAGTGGCATACCCAGACATATGACCGCCACATGCTCTGGAATGACAGTTATTCAAAGCTTTCTCAGCTTCATCATAGATTAGAGATCGTCGAAAAATGGAATCAATACCATGATGGTAAAGGGTATCGCCAGGGATAATGTATTGATGGGATTGATACCGAATACGACGAAGATCTACACTAGAAAGATCAGGCCGGAAATTTTTGGTTTGGTGATAAATGATAATGTCTCCATACCATATGTTGTCAGAACTGATCAGAAAGAGAGACTCATTAGGAAATGAGAGTTCTACCACAATTTATGTCTCGGTAGAGGGAAGATCACATATCAACTTGGAAAAAACCAAAGATTTCTTTGATTAGGCACGCTCAAACTCCAAATCAAACTCCTGGAGAATCATTATCCATTTGGAGTATTTTCCCCCTAGCAATTATCGAGTAAGGATGTGTTGCATAGGGTTGCAATCGGAAATGACTATGGTTCTACGTAATAAGATATAATGATGAAAACGTTGAACAGCTACCAAGGCTAGTTTCTCAACATGCAAATATTTGGTTTCAGTGGTCGTAAGACTCTGACTCAAATAGTATATAACATGTTCATTGTGCAAATCATCCTCTTGGACTAGAACCATAGCGATGGTAGAGTCTGAAGTAGCTAAGTATAAGAAATAATCTCGACTATAATCAGGTGGAAACGAGAGTGGTGTACGGGTTAAGGCAAGTTTCAAATATCCAAAGGTGTTGTTGGCAGTGTCGTCCCATACAAAATCGTGACCCTTCTTAAGAAGTCAAGTAAAACCTTTTGTTAATTCAACATAATTGAGGATGAATCGACGTAAAAAGTTTGCCTTCCCTTGCAAACTTTGGAGTTGGCGTAATGTAGAAGGAGGAGGCAAATTGAGAATAAATTCAACCTTTAGGGGGTCCACCCTAATCCCATGTGAAGAAAGGATAAAACCAAGAAGTCGTCTAGACTCCACACAAAAAACGCATTTATGTGGATTCAATCATATGCGATAATAGCGACAGCGTAGGAAAATGGCTCGTAAATGTGTCTGGTGATCTTGACAATGCATGGAATGTGTCGATAAATCATCTAGGTAAGGTTTTACAATGTGCTTAATATCATGAAAAGCATAAGACATAGCGGGTTGAAAAGTTGCACCAGCATTATTTAGACCAAAAGGTAGTTTCTGGTATGTGAAGGTTCCCCAAGGGCAAATAAAAGCAGTCTTATGTTGATCCGTGGGTAAAATATTGATTTGATTATAGCCGGAGAAACCATCCATCAAAGAGAAGATTTCACTCACGGCGCAATCGTCAATGATCTAGTCAGCGAAAGGGGTTGGATAATTATCTTTGGGACAAGCCTCATTGATATCCCTATAATCTACACAAACACGGATCGTGCCTTGTTTCTTCATAATCAGAACAAAATTAGACACCCAATCAGTCAAAGCCACATGATAGACAAAACCGGCTTTAATAAGTTTTTCAACTTCGAGTTTAATAGCAACAGCTTTGTGTGGATGTACTGGGCGAAGTCTTTGTCGAATGGGTTTAGAATCCGGTTAAGTTGAAATCTCATGTACAACAATATATGGATCAATTCTAGGCATCTCCTCGTAACTCCAGGCAAAAACGTCACGAAATTCTTGGAAAAGAGCTTTGTAAATTCGGATCTCATCAGCAGAACATGAGCTACCGATGTGAACATTTTCCAAGACTCCAGGTTTAATCAAAATATCTAACAGGATGGTAGGTGAAATGTTACCCAAGTTCCCTTCATACAAAACATCGTTTATTGGTTTAGGAATAGGGGAAATAGTAAAAACAGTAGACATATTCAAAATCCATTGGTAACTCTCTATGGTCTCGAGTTCCCGGAAGAGAATAAAACAATTATGCCCATCGTCACATGGGGTATATTCGATAGACATGATCATCATGATCGTCTCGCCGGTGTGAAAAAACACACAAAACGGATCCGGAGACATATCTAAGAGAGAACGAGGAGAAGGGGTTGTTTATTGAATAGATTAATAAGGCAATTCTACCGGACTTAAAGGCATTATGTCATCATAACGAAGACAGTCGTCAGAGCTAGGTATTATCCAAGGGTCATAAGACTCAAAGATTTCACCAGCAGTGGTTGATATCATGTTAATCAAGGTGACAAAAGGAGTAGAAATATCGGGTGGTGGAATGGGGAACATCCCCATTAACAATGAATCCTTTAGAAGACCCACACCGACATTCTCATAACCGGGAAGTTTTTTCCCAATGAAAGGTACGTTACTAGTATGTAAATCGGAATTAAAGAAGGAAAGTTGATTGATAGTAACAACTTTTCCTTAGTGAGGGAAACATATCCAATGGAAAAGAGTAGAAACAACTACACGCATGGAATCCATCCAACTATGGCCAAGTAGAAGCTTGTAATCGAGAGGTGCATCAAAGACCTCAACCTCAACAGTAACCGATTTGCCTTCTAACGTAATAGACAATGAAGGAAGAACACCATAAGGTTTATATCCTAAACCATTAAATTCTTTTAGAATATTGTGCAACTCGGTAAGGGCAGGAGATCCAATGGCTTTCCAACAAGTGATAGACATGATGCAAGTCGAGGCTCCTTCGTCAATAATGGTTCGACAAATGTTCTTATTTTCCACAATAACTTGTATCTGAAATGATAATTGAGGAGGAAGCCTTGGAATATGATATTCCAAGTCGAAGATTATCAAGTTCGTATCGGTAGGAAAAAATCCACCAATAGCCTTTAACAGTGCCTTTCATTGCGTAGGACAACTTTGAAGGACTTTGAGAGCCGACATCGCAGAAGGTTCCTGCACAATATCTTCTACAATGTTGTAGTTTTGAGCAGCACGTGCGTGAGGATTAAACAACGACTTACGAATAACGCCCTTAGGAGGAGGACTAAGAACTGTATCTAGGATCGATTGTTCGAGATGAAGAGGACCATTGTGAGGTGAAGTCGATGGAGGAGGTTGAACCAATGGAGGTGGTGAATCATCAACTTTCTCTTTTGAAGGAGAATAATCTTTGGCTCAAGTAGCGACTGCAACTTCATTCTTCTTGGAGTCACCAATACACATAAGTACATAAGATGTGGTAGAGGGAGAAGGTTGGTCATGAAAGGCCAATTGGGCCTGTTGCTGAGAAGGAAAAGGTTGTGACAAAACGGTGGGTGTAGGAGGCGTCCCGGTCCCTTGTAAGAACTTAGTAACCTCATCACATCGTGGACAATATTTCGTATAATGATCCTCACCACAAATAAGACAAGGATAACAATGTTTGCGCTTTTATTTGTCATCAACAAGCTGAGTCTTGGGTTTATCAGATTGTTGATTATTATTTTTGTCATCTTTATTCTTACCCTTCTCTTTCTTTTTTATTTTTATTTTTACCGGTAGGTGTAGATTGAACCGAATTAACCTTAGAAGTTTTACCGAGAGAAGGAGTTGGAGGAGGAGTATTTTGTACATTAGTAGTAGTAGAATTGGGATTGGAATGAATGGCTTGTTTAGACTGAGTCTCAGCGTGAAAAGTGTCAATCACACCATCAGTAGCATGAGAAGCTACTAGAGGTGTTGTGGTTGGATTTGTAAACGGAAGAGGAGCATCAGGAATCAAGTCATATAGTGTGCTTGTTTGTGAATAAATGAGATCCAAGTATTGAGCATGACTAATCGCCTGCTCTTCAGTGACGACACCACCCATGGAAACATCATTGGCTATAGAACCAATGAGTGACTTGGTAAACGACTCGGCCAATAGTTGATCAGGAAGGGGAACTTTGATTAAGCATATTCTCCTCCTCCACTCATGAATATGATCGAAAATGTGAGTAGATCAGGATTGTTTAAATGAACTCAAATTTCGATTCATGTCTCGTATTATATCAGTAACTAGTAACTAGTAATGCATTAAAAAATCCATAGCTAAGGTGTTGAATTCATTGAAGAATCTGCGTGGCAATTCAATATACCATTTGGTTGTCGAACCCATCAGAGTTCATTGGAAAAGATGTAATTCAATGGAGTCATCCATCAAGGAGTTGGATGAACACCAGAGATGGAAAGTGATGACGTGATTATTTGGTTCTTCCCTCGATTGGCTGTCAAACTTAGGAATGTCTGATAGTAACTTGGCAGGTATGATCGGCCAATAAGGAGAATGCAAGATAGGATCATTCAAAAACCTAGATAAATCTAGTAAATCCAAAGTAGCAAGAAACGACATTTGTCTATTCACTTGAGGAAACTGATAATTTTGAAGAGGTAGTCTCGTAGGTATACCAGTAGGACCATAAGCAGTCTGTAGATAGTTAGAGGGTCCTGTCAAATTCGGTGGTGGAGGGTTTCGAATCAAACAGCCAACTTGAGTTGGTTGATTGGGTAAGCTTCCTTGGGAATGAGAATTAGACTGAAAACCTTGACCCCAGGTAGGATTCCTAGAACCCAGATATGCATATGGTTTCTCGGGGTTAGGGGGTACAAAAGAATTAACTTGAAGAGGTTTCCCCCCAGGCGGTTGTTGATTTTCTTGGAAAGGAAAATTCCAAGGTTCGGACTGTAATATAGGGGTATATTGTTCGTACACTAGGTTATGACCAACAACTTGATGTTTCCCCCCAACTCAAGGTTTCCCCCCAACTTGAGATTGGACCCCAACTCGAGGTTGAATCCCAACTTGAGGTTGGCCTCCAATAGGAATTTGAAAACTAGAAGCGACAGAATGACTTGTACCTCCAACTTTATTGGAGCTACTGGGACCAGGACGATTAGATCCTCTAGGTGAAGGTGGAGGAGGAATTTCAGGCCCCCCGGAGAGAACCTGGGTAGGTGTAGGAACAAAACTGCTAGCAGCATTATACCCAGAAGGAACAAAAAGATTAGGCCCTCCGGATGGATTCTAGGCAGGATTAGCAATAGAAGTATTCAGAGCATGATACCCAGGTGGAAGTGACGAATTTGATCTAAGCGGAAGTGGTGTTCCAATAGAAGCTTGAGTGATTACTGCACTTCCAGCAGAAACAGGTGTAACATGTGGGACCATGGTAGAGCTAGTGAGCTGGAGAGTAAGAATTGTATTAGAACCAGCCAACAATTGGTTTGCAATTGTGACAACATTATTGTTCATGCAAGTAAATTAATCCAAGGGTATTGTATAATCAGTTTAAGTCACAGGCTTATGCCATGCCATAGGTTTATTAGAGGTCCTCTGGCATAGGTGACACATTCCTAGTTTTTCAAAAATATCATGTCCCGAAGAGGTTCTCCAAAGAGAACAGACAGGGCCAGAAGAGCTAGGATTAAAAGTTCCAGTAGTATGAACCAGAGTTCTAAACGATTCACTCTGAAAGGGTGGATTGTCTAGACCAGACTCTATGTGAGGTCCAATAGGTATTCTAGTATAATCTTCAGAAACAACGTCTCTTGATGAATTTATCCAGAGAAAAAGTGGATCTTGTACAACACTCAATAACATATTTACAGGAAGTATGGATTCCTCCAATGGAGTAGAACTTCCAATCTCGGAGGTTGCATCGTTATTGACTGCTCCTTCAGGAGAACCCTATGGTGGGTTAGTAAGAAAAGGAGTATATTCTTTTGGATCTTCCAGAGGTAACCCTTGCATCCTACGTGAACGGCAAGGGCCAATGTTGGTCACACCAAATAAACAATGAAAGAAAGATATAGCCAACTAGAGAAACAAATAACACTCACTAATAAAATCTAGATATCAAACATGCAAACAAAACTTATTATTTCAAAGTCACTAGTTGGTGATGAAATCCAACGTCGTGAAATCAAGACAAGAAGGGGATGGGATAGAGCAGCTGGAAAAGTTACATTGACGACCTGCTTAACGGACTTACACTCTGGTGCAAACTCCCACACATAATTGTGGGTTTACCCTCCAAGGATCCCGAGTGAGTTTGGCCAACGTCGATTCTAGTTACCGTGAAGACTTGCCCCTCCATAGTCACCTCGTGTAAACACTCTAAAGACATAGGCCACTAAAGTTACCAATTACAATGATGATGCATGGTGAAGCAGTCGACAGTCTGATCCATGTGCAAGGGTAGGGTATCTAAGCCCAAAATCAACTCGAGAAGGTCCCCACAGGATTTTCTTCTCAAGTGACGCCCAATAATACATGAAATCTCTACACTAAGACCAACAAAGCAGGGTGAGTAACTCTGTCGGCCCTAATGCAACCTCCTGATTCACCCTTGTGTTAGAAGGGATTCCCAGGACAAAATTTAGCAAGTGGATTTGTACTCTCCCTATCACAAGATACTATTGTGTGTTTTGATGCTTTAGAGAGTGTGCTTTACAACCTATTCCAAAGTGCTATCCTAGCTAATGTTGGTGTATAAAATTTCTAGAAAATAAAATTTGCTAATAGATTTTAAAATTACGTTGTATTTTAAAGGCTGTTGTTTACCCAAAAGGGAAACAGAAGTGAAATTGATGATGTATTTGACCTTGACCCAATAAGATGCAAGAAGAGATGAAATGCAATTGTTTCATTTAATGAACTCTAATTACAATAGGAAGAAGGTTTCTCTTTCTAGAATACAAAAGCTACAAAGCACAATTTCTCAATCTTTGAATGATAAGGATTCCAAACAATCAAAACTACTAACTTTTCCAATTTTCTCGTTTCAACAAATATTTGAATGCAAAAATTTTCTTACAAAGACCACTAAAAAGAAGAATAAACTTCAGTCCTTTCCTTTTTAAATTAGAATAGAGACATAATCCAAAAAGAAACAATGGTCTAAGAAGACTGATGCACTCTCAACACTATTTCCCAAATCAAACTCACAATGCAAGCAAAAAATGAAAAGATAAGAAAACCTTTTGTCAAATGCAAACAAAAATTGTTTATTAATCAACAACAATCCAAAACTTAAAATCGATCCAAAACTCAAAAGAAATCAAGAACTACTTATCAAACAAGCAACTAGGAACAAAGTCTTGAGATTATACCCTTGCGATAAGAAGTAAAAGATGAAATTTACAAAGCTTATGAAGAAGACTCTCAATCCTTGAAAATCAATCGAATCCAGGCTTAAAATATGTAAACCAATCTTTCACCAATGCTAAAAGTTCATCCCAGGCAATGAAGACAAATATGGGCAAAGAAAAGAAAATCGTCTGTCACTCAACAATTTCTACTGGAATCGTCGCAGATTACAGAAGGGTACAGTGAAACAATGTAGGATCGTCGTAGGCTGTCACCAAGGCACAGTGTGACGTCGTTGCCCTCGTCTACACCAGTATAGTGCGACGATGAAGAATCGTCGTAGGCTAAAAATAGGACACGATGCAACGATATCTAAATATAAAGAAAATTTAGGAGAATGACAAAAAAATTCAATGAANAAGGGTACAGTGAAACAATGTAGGATCGTCGTAGGCTGTCACCAAGGCACAGTGTGACGTCGTTGCCCTGGTCTACACCAGTATAGTGCGACGATGAAGAATCGTCGTAGGCTAAAAATAGGACACGATGCAACGATATCTAAATATAAAGAAAATTTAGGAGAATGACAAAAAAATTCAATGAACCTTCGGGACTAGGGAGTCAAGATAGATCACCCACAGACTCGGAGAATGAAATTGATCAAAAGAAGGCAGGCTAAAAGAAAACAAGAAGCAAAAAAAAAAAAAAGGTCTTGTCCCCAGTATGGTCGCTAATTTTGTTATCGGACAAATTGGTAAGTGTGGACACAAACTAATCTCCCTAACTTCCACAGGAAGCTAGAACAAAACAAGACAGAATACAAACTTCACCTTAGACTTCATTATCATATAAACTAGTTCAGAGAGGGACAAGTGACATACCTTTTAAATGACGCTTGATCGTCCTTGTCACTTCATCTTTGGGTTTGCGGGATAGTGAACATGTTTAAGAAGCACAAACCAACAAAGAGAGAGAACAAATATATATATATATATATTCCAATGAATTATATGTATAAGATCAAGCAGTTATACAATAAAAGTCAAGACACCTTTATAGGGAATAAATGTATTGTTGCATTATATTAAAATGGAAAGTAGAGAATACAACCCATGCCTTGATGTTGCAAGGTCCCTTTCAATGGCTCTTTTCTCCAACACACACACCTTTGCTCCAATGCCTTTGATGAAGAAGATCCACAATCTGACCTAGAGAGCTAAAGCAAAGCTATCTCAAGTATAATCTATAGCAGAACTCTTCATGCATATGCAAGCCTTTGCAAACCTTAGCCTTTTCCATAAGAGATCCCTCTTTATATAGGGTGAAAGAGGGAAGGATGAGGAGATTAGGATGATCCCACTAAATCAAATAAGTGAGTAAGATCCAAACCAATCGGAGGCCACGTCATCTTCTAGAACATTCATGAATTTTGACTTTTCCTTTATTTAAGCATCGTCGCACCCTATGCACAAGCAGTCTGCGATGACAACGTAGTCCATCTTTGGTGCAACGTGTGATGATCAAGCATCGTCGCACCCCAAGCATAGAGCAGGGTGTGACAATCTCCCTTGTCATAGTTTTTAAGGAAGGAAAAGAAAACCACTTTTCTCATGGAGAAAGTCTATTTTAATGTTTTCAGGGAACATGGAAGTGAGTTATGCACATGTCGTCAGTTGATCACTAAGGTGACCAAAATAATGTGTAACGATACCCTTCATTTTTAAGCCTTTTTTCCGATGAAAACGATCCTTTCCCGACACCCTTATTTTCTACTTATCCCATTGGATTTCTATGTTCGTCCTAATCTCCATGGTACCCATCAATTCCTGTCAACCGGATTACTTTTCCACCAATATGGCACAATGGCCCCTACCACTCCTGCTCGGAACCAAGAAGACTTGAGTCTAGGGTGACCAACCTGGACTAACACCTACATGACCTAAACCACCAGTCCCAAGACTCCCTCACCCAGAATATTGCCTCCCTCATAACCAAATTCCAGGACTCTCTCCACAAAGAATTCCAGGAAATGATGAAACTCATCAAGGGTAAGCACACTGAGTCCTATTATGAGGACCCTCATTCTTCCCATTATGAGAATACTCATTCATCCCACTCCCCTTGGGGTTCTTCAAACTCTTGGAATAAGGTGCCCAAAGTTGAAATGCATAAATTTTATGGATTAAAACCAACAGGGTGGGTCTCTCAAATGGAACAATACTTCTCCCTCTGTGATATTCAAGATGATGATACCAAACTCCATGTATGGGTTCTGTACTTGGATCAATAACGTTGGCAATGGAATAAGAAATTTTATCCCAGACTACGCACTTGGAACATGTTCACTAAAGCAGATTGTCTCTGTTTTGATAGGGAATCTCATTTTTTAGGACGACTCACTAAGTTGCACCAAACCGGGAAAGTAGTAGACTTCATCATGACATTTGAACAATTGGCTATCAAACTGAGGGCATATCGGATGAGTTTTATCTTGAATGTTTTCTCAGTGGCTTAAAGGATGTCATTCGAGCTCATGTGAGCATGCATCATCCTATTACATGGTTGCAGACTTTCCAATTAGTACTGGAACCATAGACCATTCTTCAGGACCCACCCCTACATGATACAATTACCAATTGTCCTCATCGAGAGGCTACCCCAGCTCTAACACAAACGTTGAAGGTCCAAAATGTATCTCTATCTAAAATGGCAGAATGTCGGAAGCAAGGACTTTTCTATTACTACGATGAAAAGTATTCCTCGGCCCATAAATGCCATTAACAAAATTTCTTCTAGAATGATACGTCAACTTCCAACTCCTATGAAGACATGCCATCAGACGAGGCTCCTGATCCAGAGGATACACAACCAATTGTCCACATCTCAGATCCAGTTGCAACACCTATGGCACCGAAGGAACATGTCATATATCTCCATGCCCTCGCAGGTATTTCTACCCCACAAAAATTAAAGATCAAGGGCTACACCAAACATAGGTCGGTCCTAGTGTTAATTGATAGTGGTAGCACCCATAATTTTATTCATCATTGGGTCGGTGAGGAGGTCAAATGCTTTGTTAGACCAATTTCTAATTTTCGAATTCTTATAGCTAATGGTGGTACAATGAGAAGTGGGGGTTGTTATAAGAATTTCAAACTCCAAATGGGTGATTATCACCTGAAAACTCACATGTTTTCCATTTCCATGGGCAGTTGTGATATTTTCTTTAGGATTGAATGGCTTTGCACTCTGGGACCAATTATCATGGATTATCGAGTTATATATGAGTTGTACTCAAGAAGCTCACATGTTTACCCTTCAGGGCCTACAAGTTGGCTCCTCATCAATTATAAATTCTCACAGGATGGAGAAACTCATGAAGAAAGGCCACCATGGTGTGATTTCTCAACTTAATGTTATCTAGGTAAGTGATCAATCATCCCCAACATTCCATCATGATGTGCAACTGGTCTTGGACAAGCACCACATGGTTTTTGAGACACCCGTAGGCTTACCTTCCTCTAGAGGTGAACATGATCATAACATTCCTCTCCTTCCAGGCAGTCAGCTCCCTAATGTACGCCCCTACATGTACCCATTTTCTTAAAAAAATGAAATCGAGAAAATAGTGCAAGAACTGTTGGAGGTCGGTGTTATTCAACCAAGTACTAGCCCATCTTTATCCTTGGTTGTGATGGTGTTAAAAAAAGAAGGTTCTTTGTGAATGTGTCCAGATTTGTGCGCCCTTAATAAATTGACCGTTAAGGATAAGTTTCCTATTCATGTCATTTATGACATGCTGGATGAACTCCAAGGTGCTTGCGTCTTCACCAAATTAGATTTTCGCTCAGGCTATCACCAAATTCAAATGAATGAAGTGGATATCCCCAAGACTACTTTTTGAACTCATGAAGGCCATTATGAATTCTTGGTAATGCCTTTTGGACTTTGCAATGCTCCCTCTACCTTCCAAAGTCTCATGAATAAACTCTTGAAGCCCTACCTTCGAAAGTTTGTTATGGTATTCTATGACGACATCCTCATTTACAACCACACTTGGGATGCCCATCTACCACATGTCGACAAAGTACTCTAATTGTTGCAAGACAATCAATTGTTTGTCAAAAAGTCCAAGTGTTCTTTTAAGGCAAGCGAGCTCGAATAGTTGGGACACATTGTGGGTCATGAAGGGGTAAGAGTGGACCCCAAAAAGATTCAATCTATGCAAGATTGGCCGAGACCCATGACCTTTAAATGCCTTCGGGGTTTCCTGGGCCTCACAAGATAACAGGAGATGTGTTCACCATTATGGAAAAATTGCCTAACCATTGACGAATTTTCTTAAGAAGAATGCATTTATCTGAACACCGGACGTAGAACATGCTTTCACAGATTTAAAATAGGCCATGTGCACTACCCCTGTCTTAGGCGCCCCTGATTTCAACAAAATTTTTGTTGTGGAATCTGATTCTTTAGGAACTGGTATTGGCGTAGTTCTAACACAAGAAGGCAGGCCTCTTGCTTTCACTAGCCATGATTTGAGTGGTCGTAATTTGGGAAAATCTGCAAATGAAAAGGAAATGATGGTAATTCTCCATGTTGTGCGCACTTGGCAACCATATCTATTGAGCCACCATTTTCAGATCAAAACAAATCACCATAGTCTAAAGTATTTCCTCAAACAAAGGTTATCCTTCCCAGACCAGAACAAGTGGCTAACCAAAATGTTTGGCTACGATTATGAGATCACATATAAAAAAGGAAAAGATAATGTAGTGGAAGATGCATTGTCCATAAAATATGAGGATAAAGGATCCCTCTTTTCCTTATCATTATCGGTTCTTAATTGGATTGAGGAAGTTTGATAAGAGTGGCTCACTCACCCAACTATATCCCAGTTAATTCAGCGCCTTCAAGAGGACCCTAACCCACCCACAGTTTACACCTGGAAAGACAATATCCATCGATATAAGGAGCACTTTGTTTTGTCGCCGACTTCAGCACTCAAGCCCATGATCTTAAATGATTTGCATTCATCTGCCATCGCATGTCATTTAGGATTTCAAAAGACATATGCTCATGCTCGTCATTCTTTTTTTCTAGGAAGGCATGAAGACGGACACCCTTATCTTTGTCACAGAATGTGATGTTTGCCAACACCATAAAGGTGAAACTGTCAAGACCCCAGGATCTCTCCAACCATTACCCATTCCATATTCTATTTGGATTGGCATCTCCATGGACTTTATCGTGGGCATTCTAAGAGGGGAAACAAATCAGTCATCGTGGTTGTGGTAGATTTCCTCTCAAAAAGTATGAACATTTTTTTGCCTTACCACACCCTTTTACGCCCACTCTGGTAGTGCAAGTTTTCATTGATCAGATTTCCAAACTGCATGTCATGCCAACTTCCATTGTGTCTGATTGTGACCCGACTTTCACTAACACATTTTGACAAGAATTGTTTAAATTACAAGGCACACAGTTGAACATCGGCACAACTTACCACCCCCAGATGAATGGCCAAATAGAAGTTGTCAATAAATGTTTGGAAACCTACTTGCGTTGTTTTGCATCGGATAATCAACATCAGTGGGTGCAATGGTTACCCTTGGCAGAATGGTGGTACAACACTTCCTATCATACAACAACTAAAATGACACCATATGAAATGGTGTATGGCCAAAAACCACCTACGATAACTTCATATCTTCCAAGCACCTCAAAGGTCCAAGTTGTTGCAAGGTCGAGCACCTACCCTCACGGATTTTGTATGAATCAACAGGTTGATCATCAACGTTCTGAATGGGTTTTCCAAGAAGGTAATCAGGTGTTTCTCTAGTTCCAACCTTACAAGCAACCCTCCCTCAAATCCCATGGCCACCACAAGTTGGCACCCACATTTTATGGCCCCTATCATATCATCAAACATATTGGTCCAGTTGCCTACAAACTAACACTCCCAGCTACCTCCATAATACATCTAGTGTTCCATGTTTCATGTCTGAAGAAAGTGGTGGGTCAAAATTGTCAGGTTCAAAATTGTCCTGCCTAAATTAGATGAAGGCTCCATTTGGTTGCAACCCGAATCCGTACTCAACGTGCATGAGCATCAATTGCATGGAAAAATTATCAAAGAAACATTGAACAAGTGGAAGGACATGTCTTGAGAGGATGCAACTTGGGAACCAACGACTATACTGCAACAATTTCTACATCTTCAGCCTTGAGGACAAGGGTTATTTTGAAGGGGTAGGGCATGTTAGGGACCAACCCTAACCGCTATTAGTTGGTTATTAGTTAGCATGAAATAAAGGATGACATTAGTTAATAAGGCCTATTGGATAAATGTGAACAAGTCAATGTAAGAAGACCTAATATAAGCTTATGCTTCTAGAAGGATCTTCCTCTAGAATGTTCCTTAGAAGATAGAATTAGTATAAATAAGAGTAGGAGGTATGAGAAAGATTGTCTCAAAGGTTATTGTAATAGATCTTTACTCTGTTGAAGGTTGCCCCCTCGAAGAGGCAAGTGAACATTGCTTTCTTTGAATAAAGTTATCATTTTTGGTGTTGCTCTACTCAATATTTCATTGTTCCATTGATATTTGTTGAATATTCATATTTTTGCATATTATATTACATCGTGTATCTTACACCTTCTGACCAAAAATTGAAGCAGATCCAACCTTTGACGAGAATGTGAAAATGAGGAAGGTATCCCAACACTTTTACCCATCTGACCTCCAACCAACCAACCAGATGTGTTTGCGACATCGATTTCCCCATAAAATTTTTGACTAATGCCTTAGGAGCAAAGGTTTCACCATCTATTTTCCAATATTGTAGACTTTTCCCTCCTTTTCCCTGAAAGATTTTTGTTTCCTCTTTGACACACCAATCATATTGACAACGTCACCAGAAATAAACAAAGATTTCCAGGTCGGGCTCCACAACTTCTCCTTACATGGGATAAAAGCCTACGCATAATCCACCCGATTGGTTTGAATGTAGATTGGCATGCCTCCATTACAACCACTGCCCACATGCTTGCTCTATTATAGTCTCTTCACCTCAAACTATGCCCATAACTTTGTCATATAGTCTCAGGTACACCACAAAATCTCTTTGAACTCTTCGTCGGTGTAAAAGATTGATGGCGATATCTAGGAATCTAAGTCTATGTAATCAAGGAGATCCTCCGCCATAACAAAATACCACCTACCCTAACACTTATCTCTGTCACTAACAAGTTTTTGTCAACAATCAGAGAAATAAAACCCTAAACCATACATACCTCCCTAGGGAAACCCTACATACCACCCCATGGAAACCCTCTCACTAACAGGTTTATGTCAACAATCAGAGCAGTAAAACCATAAAGCTTACATACTTTTTTAAGGAAACCCTACATATCACCCCGAGGAAACTCTACTTTTACCCATTCGACCTCCAACCAACCAACCAAATGTTTTTTCGACGTCGATTTCCCCATAAACTTTTCAACTAATGCCTTAGTACCCAAGGTTTCACCATGTCATGTCCAATATCATAGACTTTGTCCTCCTTCGCCCTGAGAGATTTGTGTTTCCTCTTTGACACACAAATCCTATTGACAACGTCAACAGAACCCGACGGATATTTCAGGCTAGGTTCCCCAACTTCTCCATACATGTGGTAAAAGCCTGCACATAATCCACCTAATCGGTTTGAATGTAGATTGACATGCCTCCATTACAACCACTTCCCACATGTTTGCTCGATTATAGTCTCTTAGCCTCAAACTCAGCCCTTAACTTTTTCATATAGTCTCATGTACACCGCAAATCTCTTTGAACTCTTCGTCAGTGCAAAATATTAATGGCGGTATCTTGGAATCCGAGTCTCCGCAATCGAGGAGATCCTCCGTCGTAACAAAATACCACCTACCTTGACACATGTCTCTGTCACTAACAAGTTTTCATCAATAATCAGAGCAGTAAAACCCTAAACCCTACATACCTCCCTAAGGAAACCCTACATACCGCCCCAAGGAAACCCTCTCACTAACAGGTATTCGTCGACAATCAGAGTAGTAGAACCCTAAACTTTGCATACTTCCGTAAGAAAACCCTACATACCACACCGAGGAAACCCTCTCACCCCCCCCCACTTTCTTTCTCATCAAATATTTTACATTGAAACTATTGCTATAAAATCATCTTCATGCTTAGGGTTTATGATCTCTTTATAGTACATTAATTTTCTCTTATTCTCAATTTCTTCATTACACCACAACTTCTCTTTAAATTTAGTTGTGATAATATGTTTAGTGTTATTAATACTTTAAAGATAGACCTCTTCATTTATCCTCCAATAGTTGAACCAAGAATCTATATCTTATTCCATCCTCTCTGAAACCTTGAGAGACTTTTATTGGTATTTGAAGCAACACTCGAAAGCATATCAATCTTCATGTTGATTAAATTGTGCTTATACATTAAAGACACAATTATAGCCTTACTTTCAATGGGTGGAATCCTAGCCTCCAAAAAAAGATTGAATAGGATGTATTATTCTTAATTCTAAGATTATTAATTATAAATGTTTTCTAGATTGCCATCCTGTATTCAAGTTTAACGCAAAATGGTTTAAATATGAAAGATTACAAAAACCACAAAGTCAAATATATATATATATATATATATATATAACAAAAAAAAAAAATTCTTTCTTTCAACCATGGTCAAATTATAAATATTATACTTAGTGTCAAGAGTAGAAGGTAGTTCGGGGTGGCAGGTGTTGGGTGATAGAAATTAGGGCCAGAAAATAGCCAAGAAAATAAATAACTATAAATATTGAGAAGACAAAAAGACAGGGAGAAAAGGCACCAAGCCAAGTCTAATAATATGTACATCAATGGTACATTAAGAATACAACTCAATGTAACGACCTCATAACCTTATCATAACTAACTATTTGTTAAGGTCTAGTTAGGACTTAGGATTATTTCTAAAAAAAAAAACCTTTAATCTTAAGTCCATACAAATGTATCGACTTAGCAACAAAAATCAGTGCAAAAGTTGATAACATATCCAAGTTTTCAATCTGTAACTCATGGTCTGAAATCTCATGAGTGTCTATGAAGATCTGCCTCAAAAACCGCCAAAAGTGGATGTGGAAACCAAAGTCTAGAAAGCTCATTGTGTAACAAATGAGCTAGACAACCTATAGGTGCTCACTGAAAAGAACCCAAAACCGATGAGAGCAAACCCTCATGAGAAGTGAATTGGATACATGTCCAACACATCCCAAATCCCAAAAATGCTTGACAATCATGAATGTGTCAAGATAAAAGGCAAAAGAAATAGGTGTCCCCTGCTAGATCTGAAGATCATCGCTGTAAAGCCCGAAGACTATTAAGTGAAAAAATAAGTTCACAAATTGCTCTCAGAAATGGACACACTAAAAAACTATCAATAATCCTGTTGACAAAAAAAAGTGTCGAAAGGCATCCAAACCATGTATCCATCAAATCCCATGTTCATAAAAAATCCCATGGGTAGTAAACTAGGTGAACCATTGATACTATCGCAAATCCAAATTGTCCATCAAAATGTCGAACTGTCAAACCACCATCAAAGTCACAAGGTGACTAAAATCCATCCAATGCCAAAATGTGGCAAGTCATCCATCCATAAAATATCCATTAAAAAATACCAATTCCATCATAAAGTGCCAAGTGATAAATTGTCTCGGCGAAAATCCTGTGAAGTTCAAACTGACTAATCAAATCCATCATCAAATATATAATCATCCCGAATAAATGCAATTGTAATCTTGAATCCATCATCCAATTGCAATCCCTCAAAAGATCGATGTCAAAACCATCGATTATGTATCTTGCATCCAAATTCATCATCCAACAAACATCATGGCCTGAAACAATCCTTTATCATCCATCATCCTAAAACCATAAACTCATCTATAATCTTGAATCCATAATCAATCATCATAAATTGCAATCATGTAATTTAGACTTCGAAACTTGAAGTGTGACATATCAATATTTCCCCCCTTGTCAACTGAAAAGTCATAAGTCTAGATAATGAGATAAACCCCCCCTAAAAGTGGAAAAGGGTAATCAAATTGTCTTCGAATGGAGTCTAAAGACTCGATCTTCAACTCAAAAGACATACCTCAAGTGGGCCTCGATCATGCCATGTATCATCCAATCCTTAAATACATTCATGTTTGTCAACTATATAAATATCTCCAATCAAGTATGGTTTTACCTGTGTATAAACTCGTCAATAAGATCATTCCAATAACTTAGCTTCCAAACTCCAACGCCAAGTCCTTAACAATTCAAAATTTACTTGTTTACGTTGAATTTTCTTATTCTTCTGACACCTTACCGAGAGGTGATTGGTCTTCCCACAAAAACCGGATGGGTGAAGATCAAAATAGTTCGACTCATCATGGCCAAATCGGTGACAATATTTGCATTGTATGGGTTCATTATCCGTCTGAACATCATAATCATCAACAGTATCTTGTACATCTTCCTTACAAACATCCTCAAGCTTTGTTTTCTAATCATCATTCAAAAAATCTCCACCTCCAAAGAAAATAGGTTTGCAATAATTAGGAATAAAAAGTTTACCATGAACCTTGTTGTATCCTAAGCCATATCGATTATGTTTAAATTGTAATTCTTCCCACAGCCGAACAAGTTTTTCAACTTGTTTCTCATATTGAACTTTCAATTTATCCACTTTGTTTTCAATGTCATCAGTCAAGGCTACACTGACTTCATCAAAGGAAAAAGACTGCAACTCACAATCAACAAGCGCAAGTTTGTTTTCCTGTTCCTTAAGTCTCTTTTCTTGTTCCTTGGTGTCATCATTAAATGACATCAATTGCCTTTTCAAAAACTTTGTTTGTGTTTGAAGTACATGAACCTTTTTTTGCAATATGTGAAAATAAGTAAGAACATCAGAGAGTGTTGTTTTTTGCATAGGAAATGAAGATTCTTGAGTCTTACTAATCAATGTGTGCAACATATTAAACATTTTGTCAATTCCTGCCATTTTGAAGTGCTTCAAATCCACATGCACAGAAAGATCCTAAGACCCCCTTATTCAATTACGGGTGGGTCTAGGACATGAGGTGCTTAACCCTTATAACTTTTCAAGTAACACCTTATAACTCCTTAATGTACCTTATAACTCCAAATACAATATAATGCACCTTATAACTCCAATTACAATATAATGCACCTTATAACTCCAATTACAATATAGCAAGAACACGTATGACACCTTATAACTCCAATTACAAAATTTTGAGAATATTATTAATACAAAACATTACTGATGCAAACTTGGTTTTAAATTTTTAGTGGTCCATCCATAGTGACATGTACATTTATAATCATATTGACATTACATTAAATTTTTAGTGAGAATTTTAGGGTTTGAATTTTCAAATGGAAACAACAAATTTGTAAAAGAATTGGATTGAAATTCGCATTCGCCTACCTCTTGATTCACTGAATTTTTAAACTCAACCTCCTTGCAAGATTCCAACCCTTGCTTCCTTAGGGTTCTAATTTTCGAAGTTTTCTCCTTGCCGACCCTTTCTCACAATGTTCCTTTCTCGCTTCCTGCAATCCTCCTTTCTCTCGCTTACTGCAATCCTCCTTTCTCCTAGATTCCTTCGACACCTTTTGCAGACTCGTCGATTTTTTGTTTTTTGTTTTTAAATTAAGATCCATAATTCATTAACAAAACTTCCAATAGTTCAAAATAAAACAGTATCAAAACCGGAGCAAACTTAAAACAACAAAATCCACAAACCACGAAATCTTAATGAAAGCATGAGTATCAACAATGGGCACAACATTCAAAACATTGAAGGAGTATAAACACCATAAATATTCAACCGTCGGGTTCACGAAATAGAAACCATTTCATGTCCAATTCTTTCACAATGTGAAAATGTTGTCTCAGTTATGCCAAAACCAGGTTCTTCTCTTACATAGGTCGTAACTATGCCAAAACCGAGTGCAAACGTTGTTGCAGGTCAACTTATGATGATTAGGGTTTTACCCCACCCACGAGCAAGATAGATATTGGAGGTTGCAAGCTCAAGTGAAGCACCAAGTCAGTCCCTTTAAATTGTTGGTAGTGATGAGTCATGGAACTTCTGATGTCCCTATATTTTGCAAGGACTTTACCTATAACTTTCAAAGTCACAAGTTCAATTTGGCGTCTCTTGTAGTTTTTGGGCATTCAAGATCGATGGGTCAACTCGCTACGTCCTCGTTTTGCTTTTGTTTACAAACATCTTCTAGTTTTCAATGTAGCAGAGGTCGTGTGAGGTAAGGGACACCTCTCCAGCTATATCCCACAACAAGGTCCATGCTTAAGTGCAGGAGGCGATGGATACGTACATCTGCTAGTTCTCATTAATAGTAAAGGAAGAATTAGAACGCATTGAAGCAAGAGTTAGAGAAAAATCAGTACGCACTTCACATGACCAGGTGTACGAAGTTAGTTAAATTTGTGAGTTTGTATTGACACATGTAGATTCTTATAACTTCAACCCTTCCACTATGGAAGCTCAGCTTGCTCAGAAGGAGGAGACACTTGAATTGATGAAACATTAGCATGAAGAAGTAACATGATATCAAAAAAATGCCACTTGGGATTTGAACACACAATTCTCTCAGTTGCTACACCTTTGTAATGACTATGTGGGAATTGAAATCATCCCATGATGATGATGAATAACACATATTCATAAACATGTAATTTGACATCAATGATTGTCTGTTTAAATTCTTCAAACTCTTGATTCCCGAAAGTTGTCTAGGTCGACACGAAATCGAGCCTAATCCTATCCACCAAACAAAGTGTTACTGTCACCCGATCCTTTCAAACTAATTGTATGTTTGTCCTCATATATTACTACTGGATTGTTGATAATATGCTCAAACAAGAAAGCATACATAGAGAAGAGCACAATCTTATTGACTTGTTCATTATACTTCTGCGATTTTCAACATGATAAAATTCAATGCAAAATGGTATCGAGAAGTGTTTTATTCATTCACCAAACGTGCAGAATATCTATCAAAGATATTTTTGACAGTATATGGAAGGTTTCATTTGTTCCTCATATGACAATTCCAAAATAAAAATGTTAAACTTATCTGCAATATTGTATGTGGTCAGGCGATTTGAACTTCAAATGAAATCCTTAGTGTAACTTGTGCACAAGTCGGTGCTCAATATCGATTTGACAAAAAACCTACAGGTGCATTTTGGCTCCTAAAATCGCCTCTAGATCCATCAACCATATTCTCTTTGACTCTGGGCGGATTTATCTTGCTTGTGGATTGTCAACAACCATACAACATTCTCTGTGCACGCTCACTCAACCAATGACCATCTCCTTATCATGGACAGTTCTTCATTCAATCACCACATACATTCACAATCCAAATCACCGAGTGTGCCCTCTCTTCAACATGTAGCCATCACAATCCCAATGATCACAAACATGCTTTGATACCACATGATAGAAATTAGGGCAAGAAAATAGCCAATAAAATAAAATAACTAACAAAATTGAGAAGAAAAAAAGATGGGTGGAAAAGGCAACATGCCAAGTCTAATAATGTCTACATCAATGGTACATTAATAATACAACTCAATGTAACGACCCCACAAATGTATCATAACTAACCAATTGTTAAGGTCTAGTTAGGACTTGGATTATTTATAACATTGGGGGGGGTATTCATGATCCTAAAGGAAATAAAATTGTAAATTATGCTTTAGGGCTTGGAAACGTATCCAACAATATCATGAAAGCCTATTCTCTGTGGTGCGACATCTTCATTGCCAAGGACAAATGAATTAAAACCTTGACAGTGCTAGGAAACTCAATGTTAGTTATTAGTGGCTTCTACATCCTCCATCCTTCTCATTCCATATTAATTATTTTTCCCTAAAAATAGCCTAGGAGACTTTTCATCCACACAAAGAAGTAAAATAAGTCAATACAAAGTCAAATGATGCCACGTGTAAATAAAACCTTCATGCAAGAGGAACACCCCACAGAAAATGGGGTTGATTTTCTCTTATAGCACAATGTTCCAACAAAAGAGTGATGTGGAGGCCTCAAAATAAGGCAAGGTAGCCTCCCGAGTGTTATAACCCTAAATTGCTCTACACATGCATACATGGCCTTGGCCCTCTTACTTGCATTTTTTGCCAAAGCACTGCTAAGTTGCTCTTCTTAAAAAACCAATTTTTAGAAGATGTATGTGACCTGCACCATTACTTCCCACATACATATGCTTGTTGCACCACTACAACTCGTGTACATACACATGTTGCACCATTAGAGCCCACATATACGGTGGTCGACTTAGATTGTAAAGGTATAATCTTTGTGTTATTAATAAAATAATTACATTTTCATGTCCCAAATGATGGTGTCTTGGATACTTTTATTGATCTATGCTTGGCATTCTAACATCTAACCCTAACTTATATATGGAATAGCATGCTTGTAGTTTTTTTTCTCTCGATCTTTGGATGCAGGTCAGCCCTGGGAGGAGGCGTGCAGTTAATGGAACTTCCAAGGGCGAGGAGGTCATCACTAAACATGGGATTAGAGGTATAGTTACATGATCTCCTTTTTCCTTGCTTTCTTTATATTAGTTTTGGTATGTTTGGGATAGTATAGAGAATTAATTAGCTTTTACATGATTAATCGATTTGCCTACATTCTGAACCTTGGTGTAGTAAAAGGGGGATTTTCCTGCTAGCATAAATGGCGACCATACTAGGGAAGCCTCTAGGGTTTTTTAGGGGATTTTGGGTTGTTTGATTGATTTGTTTGCCTTTCAAGTTTCTTTGAGTTTTCTCAGTCTGTCAGGGGATTTTGGTCACGTTCAGGTACAATACCAGTTGTCCCTACCCTGTAAGTTTGTTTGATCTTTTCTTTTGGGAAATATACAGAGGTGTACGTAGCCTGTCTTGAGTCAGCCCGCATACATACGCGCTCTGCTCAGTAAACAACCTGCGTACATACGCAGGATGTTGATGCAATGGCTCGCATCTCTGTTTCAAGATTTTTTTTGAAAAAGAGGGAGTTGGTCTCTTTCCTGATTGAAGTTTATACTTCTCAGGGTTTTCTCGGATCAGTCCAGAGTCTTTGTTTTACAACCATAGCCTGGGTTTAGAGTTCAGTTTAATTGTCTTCTTGATTTTCTTGTGTTTACTTTTGAAAGGGTTTTAAGCAAGCTTTTGAATTGTAGATCTGCCCTCTTGGTTTCTTGAGTGATTCCATGTGATCTGCAGTGGGCTAAAGAT
>JASDQU010100542.1:358592-371936 GCA_032191745.1 Picea mariana
CATTCAATCACCACATACATTCACAATCCAAATCACCGAGTGTGCCCTCTCTTCAACATGTAGCCATCACAATCCCAATGATCACAAACATGCTTTGATACCACATGATAGAAATTAGGGCAAGAAAATAGCCAATAAAATAAAATAACTAACAAAATTGAGAAGAAAAAAAGATGGGTGGAAAAGGCAACATGCCAAGTCTAATAATGTCTACATCAATGGTACATTAATAATACAACTCAATGTAACGACCCCACAAATGTATCATAACTAACCAATTGTTAAGGTCTAGTTAGGACTTGGATTATTTATAACATTGGGGGGGGTATTCATGATCCTAAAGGAAATAAAATTGTAAATTATGCTTTAGGGCTTGGAAACGTATCCAACAATATCATGAAAGCCTATTCTCTGTGGTGCGACATCTTCATTGCCAAGGACAAATGAATTAAAACCTTGACAGTGCTAGGAAACTCAATGTTAGTTATTAGTGGCTTCTACATCCTCCATCCTTCTCATTCCATATTAATTATTTTTCCCTAAAAATAGCCTAGGAGACTTTTCATCCACACAAAGAAGTAAAATAAGTCAATACAAAGTCAAATGATGCCACGTGTAAATAAAACCTTCATGCAAGAGGAACACCCCACAGAAAATGGGGTTGATTTTCTCTTATAGCACAATGTTCCAACAAAAGAGTGATGTGGAGGCCTCAAAATAAGGCAAGGTAGCCTCCCGAGTGTTATAACCCTAAATTGCTCTACACATGCATACATGGCCTTGGCCCTCTTACTTGCATTTTTTGCCAAAGCACTGCTAAGTTGCTCTTCTTAAAAAACCAATTTTTAGAAGATGTATGTGACCTGCACCATTACTTCCCACATACATATGCTTGTTGCACCACTACAACTCGTGTACATACACATGTTGCACCATTAGAGCCCACATATACGGTGGTCGACTTAGATTGTAAAGGTATAATCTTTGTGTTATTAATAAAATAATTACATTTTCATGTCCCAAATGATGGTGTCTTGGATACTTTTATTGATCTATGCTTGGCATTCTAACATCTAACCCTAACTTATATATGGAATAGCATGCTTGTAGTTTTTTTTCTCTCGATCTTTGGATGCAGGTCAGCCCTGGGAGGAGGCGTGCAGTTAATGGAACTTCCAAGGGCGAGGAGGTCATCACTAAACATGGGATTAGAGGTATAGTTACATGATCTCCTTTTTCCTTGCTTTCTTTATATTAGTTTTGGTATGTTTGGGATAGTATAGAGAATTAATTAGCTTTTACATGATTAATCGATTTGCCTACATTCTGAACCTTGGTGTAGTAAAAGGGGGATTTTCCTGCTAGCATAAATGGCGACCATACTAGGGAAGCCTCTAGGGTTTTTTAGGGGATTTTGGGTTGTTTGATTGATTTGTTTGCCTTTCAAGTTTCTTTGAGTTTTCTCAGTCTGTCAGGGGATTTTGGTCACGTTCAGGTACAATACCAGTTGTCCCTACCCTGTAAGTTTGTTTGATCTTTTCTTTTGGGAAATATACAGAGGTGTACGTAGCCTGTCTTGAGTCAGCCCGCATACATACGCGCTCTGCTCAGTAAACAACCTGCGTACATACGCAGGATGTTGATGCAATGGCTCGCATCTCTGTTTCAAGATTTTTTTTGAAAAAGAGGGAGTTGGTCTCTTTCCTGATTGAAGTTTATACTTCTCAGGGTTTTCTCGGATCAGTCCAGAGTCTTTGTTTTACAACCATAGCCTGGGTTTAGAGTTCAGTTTAATTGTCTTCTTGATTTTCTTGTGTTTACTTTTGAAAGGGTTTTAAGCAAGCTTTTGAATTGTAGATCTGCCCTCTTGGTTTCTTGAGTGATTCCATGTGATCTGCAGTGGGCTAAAGATCTATTTCGGTCTTGTTTTAGTGTTCTTTTTACCCATTTCACTTGATTTGAAAAAAAAGAAAAAAAGATTTATTTCAGTTTTTCTCTTTAAGGCAATTTAAAAAAAAAAAGATTTTCTTTTCAGTTTGGTAAAGTAGTTAGAGTTGGTTATTTGATAAAAAGGAAAAGGAACCTATTTTTAAAGTTCTTTATTGATTTCTTGAAACATAAGTAGCTTGTAGTCAAGCGAAAATGCGTTTTAGGTTTTCTTTTCAAGATCTTGAAAATTTTAGTTAAAGAAAAGTTGGTTACAAAGAGTTAGTTATAAAACTCTGTTTTTGGACTAGAAGTAATTTTGCTTTCAAGTTTCATATTTTTCTCCTCTTTTTCATCTCTTATAACATCATTAGTTTCACCGCCATATCCCATGAGTAAATCAAGCCATTAAAAAGAACACATAATCTAAAATAAACTAGGCTTTTTATGTTTGTAGAACCAGCCAACTAGTTTAGGGTTAGGGACTTGCATTAGGCTGGAGAGGAAACTCTTCAAGGTAATTAAACAAACATTGGAGTCAAAGTTAGGGAGTGTTTAAGTCTAGTGTCATAAAATTTATCCGGGACCCCCCTCTAACACATGGGATAAACATGAGGTCGCGTGAGGAAAGGCAATGGAGATACCCCGTCCAAAGCCTGACTAAACGCAGTGGGGAATGCATATTGAGGATATATCTTGGGAGTACTACCGACTGCATTTGCCTACAAAGCTTAGTGGACCTCGAATACGTTCAAGATCCTTTGTTTTCTTCCGAACCACTTGCTTTCGATACCCTCGATAGGCTTCAAACATGTCATCCTGCTCATTGTGATCCGCCCGACTGTACCCGCCTGGTGACTGACTGCAAGTTGGCAACTTAGTTGCCCATATTCTAGAGACTTACATGGGTGATTGCGAGGGTATACCACAGTACCTAGAGCAGATGTCGGGTCATGCTTTGCAGAGTATACCCAGAGGGTGCTTCCATGTTTGATTTGCACTTGCACCGGTTAGTTGCTCTAGTGTTGGTTGGTGTAATTGCTTGATTTGTCTTATAGTAATTTTCTAGTGTGTGCTTCATGTTTAAATGCTAGTTAAGCCTTACCGTGTCGATTGATATTTTCACAAAGTGGAAGATCAAGAGATTCATTGGTCATGAAGGCTTCAGGGCCTATCGCCAATTACATTGAAGCCACCTCCACCACCGTTACGGCGAAGACTTGACCAACAAGGGTCATTCGAAGAAACCATGCCAAAAGAAATTGTGCCTGAGCCTACTCCGCATGGAGAATATTCGACCCCAAAGGAACCTATTATTTCTGACTTTGGGGTGAAAGCTCTCGGGCAGCCAACCTTCCGATTACTGACTTGTCGGCACCGATCTTAGTACAAGTTGTCCCTCCTCTGGTGACACCTTATGAGCGCCAGTTAGTCTTACAAGTATCCATGGAAGCAAATGTTACTACTTCGTCCGGGAGTCCTCATACTCCCATTTCGGCTACTACCACAAGGGGTATTTTGCCTCCTAACCCACCTTCGCCAGTCTGGACCACAGTGGTCTCGACTCCCTATACCTCGAGCAGTGGTTCGATACCGTCATCGGCAACGACTACTGCTATGTTTACACAGAGTGTAACAGGCCCTCCATTCTCATATGGGATGCTCGACTTCGATTCGAACTTAGTCCTTACCTATTGTTCGCACATGGGCAAACCCAGGGTTCAACGCTTCAACAACGCACCAACAAAACCCTAACTACCGGCCCTTTCGGCAACACCTACAAAGCAGATGAAGTCTCACTCACGGTAGAGGTCGGGGGGGGTTGCAGGACTCAGGTGTCTACAACCTAGTTGGGACACAGATCTGTGATTACAACACTTAACATAGAACTTAGCTAATCAATATATGTTAGTTCATAAAACCCATTCACATCGCAGATTAAACCCTAAATACAGAACAACGCAGTAATGAGAAGATCACACACCTCCAACTGCTTAACACATAGCATTAACTCAGATCTAGCATTCATTTATCATCAATAGAGCACTAAGCATCCATACATCTAGCTAACATATATAAAGATCAGTGCACTTAGCAGATAAACACACAAATAACATGGACAACAATGCACACAGCACATCAACACACGATATACGTGGTTCACCCCAGTGTGGGGCTACGTCCACCAACTTCTTCTTCTTTTTTATTAGTCTTCAAGCCTCTTAGTTTCCTATGCTCCAGTGCATAAAGCCACAGAGCCAACTCCACAAAAGGATAGGAGATCTGCACGCACCTCGCCAGATCCTCCTTCCCCAAATTAGGTCAGGGCACAAAGCCTTACACAGTCTGTGCACAAAGCCTATTACAATCACTTGCACTCAGCTCTACAAGTCTTAACATATTCTAGTCATGCACTAAGCCAATGACCTCTTGTACTAAGTCGATTCTAGTATTTCTTACATCGCTTAGCTTTCTATTTATACATTTGCAAAAGGGCCTAAACATGGTTAGAACCCATGGGTTGGCATTCCATACCCATTACATAAACCCTAAAATCTCACAAAGCCTGAAAAATGGTCAAGATCCCACGATCTCCACTTCGCCCGAGCACTCCATCTTCGACTAGCCTGTCGAAGTCCCAAAAATGGTCAAACATGATCAATGTTTCTTCAAAACTGGTCGAGGGCCAATAGGCCCCCAACACTCACCTGTGACTCGTCTCGAGTCACTCTAATCTAGGTAACACTGCTTCGAAGGCCTCGAGCTGCCTCGACTTACTGCTTCTCTAGAGCCTCCTACTTGACGAACTTTTGAATTACTTGCTCCATGACATGCCCTTCCAAGCGTTGTTCCACTATCGTGACCACATGTTCCAGCTGTGAGCCGCATCCCTCGATCACTTCAAAAAATGTGCAGTCTTCGTCCTGCATTGGCTAGAGTCTCTATGTAACCTCCATAACTCTGCTTTGGATGGCAGTGACCTGTTGTTGGGCTGCGCGCTGCTCCTATGACCTCTTTATCTTCTCAATTGCACTCAGCAGTTTCATCTGTGCTTGTACAGTGGATGCATGTTGCTTCGCTTCCTGGAGCTATGATTTCAATTTCCTCAGCTCTAGATCTTTTGCAAGGTGCTCATAGGTCTGCCCACTTTGATCACTTAATTGTTTACACTCTAAGGCCAATGCCCTGATTCATTCTACTGCTCTCCTGGCAGCTTCTTCCCTCTGATCCCGCACTTCTTGTGGAGTGCTCGGCACTGCTTGAAGTTCTAACTCTGCTACTCTTGCTTGAAGCTATTGAATGGCCTCAACGAGCTTCCCCACTTGGCTCTCGGCTGACTTTTCTTCCATCTGTGCCAAGCTCGGCAAAGAGGGAAGTGCTCTAGTCACTGCCTCTTTAACCCCAATCTGTTGCACAAGAATTTGGTCTTTCTCTTTCTGGATTTTCTCTTTGTCCTCTTCGAGCATCGCCCTAAGTTCATCTTTCTCTTTCTACGCAGTTCAGAGTTGCTTTTGGATCTCCTCCTTTTCTTGCTTCAAGACCTCTGTGGCCTTCTCCTTTTCTTCTTGGGCTCAACGAAGATGAGCCTCTGTCACATCTGCTAACCTTCACAATTGGGTGGGATCATCCCCCAATTCTACACTTTCGGCTGAAGATGACGCAGTACGCATTGCGCGGCTCAAATGGATAGCTTGTTGGATGTCCTTAACCTCCTCTATTTTGTCATACATTGACTCCTTCTTTGCTCCCTGTCTCTGCAAGATGTCTTCTGAAGCATCCTCTACAGCTGTGATGATGAGATCAATGTCATCCACTATGAGCACATTCTTTGATTAAGGCTTATTGGTGCAGGCCTTTTTTCTGGCCGAAGGTTTCTCCAAGGAAACCTTCCTCTTCTGTGATGCTTCTACTGTGGTGAGGGGATCCTTCGGTGGTGTGCCTTCACCTTTGTCTTTCTTTTCTCCTTCTTTCCCTCCTTCCTCTTGGTACACTTTGTCTTCTCCTCCTCCTGAAGGTGAATCGGGCCTAATTTCATGTGATGCATTGTCCTCCTCATCAATTTCTATGTCTTGGACTGCATCCTTTTTCTTCTTCTTCTTTGCACTGCTCTGTCCATCATACTCAATCACGGTGACCAAAAGACTTCCGATGATGTCGGGGTCGAAAAGTTTTGCATCTTCAACCGATACAAGGAATTCGGCTAGCCATTCTTTGGTTATCTCCTCCATGTCTTCATCAGTTAGTTTATAATAAGACTACAACTCCTCCTTACTTTCATCCCTGCGCGGGGTGATGTAGATGAAGTGTTGGTCTGCGTGAAACTTCGCTAGTGGCCTGTATTGATGGAGTGTATTCAGTGTCATTCGGGGGAATGATTCAATGGCATGCTTTAGTTGTAAGTAGTAGGTATGGAAGACAGCATTCAACTACCACTACTTCGCCATATCACTCGTGTACCATAGGGTGGCAAACCTCGCAGCCAAAGGTTCTGATGGCTCAAATTCCAGGAAGGTTGCTCCTTCCGGCATCTGCCAAGAAACAAATGCAATGAGCACCAATAACCAACTGAAGTGGAATTCGTACACTTGGTCATGCACTTCGTGACAGTCCTTTTCCAATTCGTTGACGTGGTAACTCGTCCATTTCATCTGCATTCCTTCGACAAACTTCCCTGTGAGGTCGACTACGAAACCTGTGACTTGTGTCAGACGGTTCTTTTGGATGAGATTGCCAGCTATAAGATCACAAGCTAGGCGCACTGCGCCATACTAGATGAAGGCTAACTTGTAGCATCACTTCCCCTTCTCCACATCGCCATAGGCCTCCTTGATACGCTAGGCCAAGGAGCGATCTGATGTCTTTCCTGGGTAGAAATCGTGAGGGTCCGGTCCCTGCATGCTTAGTCCAGTGATCAGGTGGATCAACGCCTATCTAACCAAATATAACCTCCATGGTATCACGACAGGAGGAGTTTAACGGAAGTGTTAACCTCCCGATGTCGGTCGAAGTGGGGGATCTTCATTACGTTCAGGATTATGGACCTTGCGATCTCTTTAATCCACAGCTGGGGAACTATCTTGGGCTTCTTCCCAATCATCTTTGTTAGGTACCTATGCGGTGCGATCATCGCATATTTCTTTCAGTCTTCAAGGTTGAAGTAGTTGATCTTGAGAGTTGGGATCAGTCCCAACTGAGGTCCGACTGCACATATCCTCTTTGGGAGGTACGTAGTGATCAACATGTACTCAAAGTCACGCGGGACRTTGTCTTGGTTTACCGCGCCAGTCAAGGGCGGGATATAGTCTAGCAAGACTGAASGGGGTCTGGTTCAYRTTAGCCAGATCATCGTGGTGTTTGCTTCGTTTCTTAACAGCACAACCAGAACGTCGTCCAGTTGATGGGGATGCTTGTAATCCGCTAGTCGACAATGCCTGTATTCCTACAGACCTGACTTTCTCGRTCATGAGGTCTACAAGAATCTCTTCCATGAACTTCTCTACTGCACTATGCTTGTCGTACATTCACACTTATACTCAAGGAGATCAGGTAGGCGAATGGACAAACAAGGTAATCAAACGGACGACGAGGTCTTATATAGCACAGCGTGGTATGCAGTCTCTGTTAGCTCGAATATCTCAGTTTGAAAAAATTGGTCTTGGCGCAGCATTCGACGGATTAAATAGGCAACATCGTAACGGATTCCTCCAACATGTATGAATGGGTCAATCCAGGCGAATCCATCCGTTATGGCACAGTCTCAATGGTTCAATGGCGATATTTCTGACAATAACTACGTTTCTAAACATTATGGAACGTCATTCTAATGGTTGGGACGCCTCCAACGGTCATATAGCTTCATCATGGCAATGTCCCATTCTGTGTTGTTCTGCTATTCCGGCAAAGTTTAAGTGCTACAAGCCTGCCTTCTACGAAGTCTTTACTGGAACTTCCTGCAGTTTTTCTAACTTTTCTTCTAACTGAGCTTTCTTGATTTCTTTCCTATGATCTGAGTCTCTGGGTTCCTCTTTCCATTTTTATTCTTATCTTCTCTTAGCATAGTAACTTCACACTGCTAAGGGTCTTGCAAAGGGTTTGAGTGTACTACCTCTTCTCTTACTAGTGTACTACCACTTCTCTTACTATTTCTGGGGCGAGTACATTTCTTTTCTGCATGGATAGGTTCTTTAAGCCTTCATGTGTTTTTTCAACTTCGACAACTAATTCTCAAGTCCTGTGTTGCTTCGACTTATTCTCTTATTCTTCTATTAGTTGCGCTATTTTCCAAGCCATGAAGTCCCTTAATTCTTGTTTTTTTTGTTCAGTAACTTCCTCCTCTGCTTTCCTTCAGATCTGATCTTTCTCAATCCAGGTATTTCCCAACAAAAGTGAAAAAGGAGTGTTGTTCTTGAAAAACTTAATGAATTCAAATTCTTCTTCGGTTGATGTTCCATGGGCCATCATAGGTACATTAGTAACTCTTCCACATAGGGTTATCATCTTTCCTTTAAACAATCCTATCCTTCCCAATGAAGGAATCATGGCAGGCTTTCCCAAAAGTTCCCAAGTGCTTTCTAGCATAATATTCACATGTGTTTCTAAATCCAGGACACAGTCTATGTCGAAGTCTCCTATTCTTGTTTCTATGCACTTCTTCTCTTTTAAGATCTCTGGTAAACTGATGTCTCTGTGATCATTCAGTGTTTCTTTTAGTTGTAATAACATAGTCTTTGATTCTTTCTAGTTTTCTAACATATCATTAGCCCTTTGACCTCCTTCATAGTTTTCTTGTCTCATGTTCATCTTTTCAACTTTCGCAATCATTCTAGGGAAATCCTCAACTCTGTGACCAATATCTTTACAATGGAGACAAATAGGACCCGTACCAGGGCATTCCTTAGCAAGATGTCCCGGTCTTCTGCAATTATAACATAGTGTAAATCCTCTCTTTATTTTAAATGATCCTCAACCCTTCCTGTACTGTGCATTGGGATCACAGTGATGGACTTGCAATATGCAAAAATTCTTTTTAGGTTCCTGCATCCACTTATTAGTCCAAAAATTCTTTCTATGCATAGGAATAAGATATCTTTCATTATCTCTATCGAATTTATTCAGATCAACTCTTTCTTCTAGTTGTGCCTTAGTTTTCAGACTAGGACAAAATCTCTCAAACATAACTAGATTCATACTTTCGAAGAAAAATTTTCCACTTATCTTACCTTTACCAGAGCATAAAGATTTAAGGTCTTACCTCTTTTCTTCAGATCAGAATTCTCTCTTAGTGCAGAGCTTTGCAAGTCAATTAGAATACAACACACTACAACAACATATCTACGCAAAAAGCTTTCTCTTTTCTTTAGATCCCAACAATCACAGTTTCAGGTCCCGACAACGGAACCATTTGTTGCCACATGGGCAGACCCAGGGTTCAACTCTTCAACAACGCACCAACAAAACCCTAACTATCGGCCCTTTCGGCAACACCTGCAAAGTAAATGAAGTCTCACTCAAGGTAGAGGTCGGGTGGGGTTGCAAGACTCAGGTGTCTACAACCTAGCTGGGACACAGATCTTTGATTATAACACTTAACAGATCACTTAGCTAATCAATATTTGTTAGTTCATAAAACCCATTCACATCACATATTAAACCCTAAATATAGAACAACGCAGTAATGAGTAGATCACACGCCTCCAATCGCTTAGCACATAACATTAACTCAGATCTAGCATTCATTTATCATCAATAGAGCAGTAAGCAACCATACATCCAGCTAACATATATAAAGATTAGTGCACTAAGTAGATAAACACACAAATAACATGAACAACAATGCATAAAGCACATCAGCACAGGATATACGTGGTTCACCCTAGTTTGGGGCTACATCCACCAACTTCTTCTTATTATTATTAGTCTTCAAGCCGCTTACATTCCTCTGCTCCTGTGCACAAATCCACAGAGCCAAGTCCACAAAGGATAGGAGATCTGTGTGCACCTCGCCAGATCCTCCTTCCCCAAATTAGGTCAGGGCACAAAGCCTCTTACAATCACTTGCACTCAGCTCTGCAAGTCTTAACATATTCTAGTCATGCACTAAGCCAATGACCTCTTGCACTAAACCAATTCTAGTATTTCTTACATCGCTTAGATTTCTATTTATACATTTACAAAAGGGTCTAAACATGGTTAAAACCCATGGGCCGACATTCAATACCTTTTACATAAACCCTAAAATCTCACAAAGCCCACAAAATGGGCGAGATACCGCGATCTCCACTTCACCTAAGCGCTACATCTTCGACCAGCCTGTCGAAGTCCAAAAAATGGTCGAATATGACCCATGTTTCCTCAAAACTTGGTCAAGGGCCAACAGGCCCCCAACACTCACCTGTGACTAGTCCCAAGTCAGTCTTACCTGGCTAATACTACTTCGAAGGCCTCGAACTTAGCTCGATATGCCTCGACTTTCTGCTTCGCCAAAGCTTCCTACTCGATGAACTCCTGAATTACTTGCTTGGTGGCAGGCCCTTCCAGGTGGTGTTCCACTGTCACGACCACTTGTGCCAGCTGTGAGCCTCGTCCCTCCATCTCTTCAAAAAGAGTGCAGGCTTCGTCCTGCATTGGCTAGAGTCTCTATGTAACCTCCATAACTCTACTCTAGATGACAGTGACCTGCTGCTGGACTATAAGCTGCTCCTGTGACCTCTTCATCTTCTCAACTACAATCAACAGTTTCATCTGTGCTTGTATGGTGGACACCTGCTGCTTCGCCTCCTAGAGTTGTGCTTTCAATTTCCTCAGCTCTGGATCTTCTGCAAGGCACTCATAGGTCTTCACACTTTGATCATTTAATTGTTTACACTCTAAGGTCAATGCCCTGATTCATTCTACTGCGTTCCTGGTAGCTTCTTCCCTCTGATCCCGCACTTCTTGTGGAGTGCTCGGCACTGCTTGAAGTTCTAACTCTGCTACTCTTGCTTGAAGCTGTTGAATGGCCTTAGTGAGCTTCCCCACTTACCTCTCGGCTGACTCTTCTTCCATCTGAGCCAAGCACGACACAGAGCGAAGTGCTCTAGTCACTGCCTCTTTAACCCCAATTTGTTGCGCGAGCAGTTGGTCTTTCTCTTTCTGGATTTTCTCTTTGTCCTCTTCGAACATCACCCTAAGTTCATCTTTCACTTTCTGTGCAGTTCGGAGTTGCTCTTGGATCTTCTACTTTTCTTGCTCCAAGCCCTCTATGGCTTGCTCCTTTTCTTCTTGGGCCCGACGAAGTCGAGCCTCTGTCACATTTGCTAACCTTCGCAATTGGGTGGGCTCATCCCCCAATTATACACTTTTGACTGAAGATGGCGCAGTAGGCATTGCGTTGCTCGAATGGATAGCTTGATGGATGTCCTTGAGCTCCTTCTCTATTCTATCATACATCGACTCCTACTTTTCTTTGTGTCTCCACAAGATGTCTTCTAAAGCATCCTCTATGGCTGTGATGATGAGATCAATGTCATCCACTGTGAGCACATTCTTCGATTGAGGCTTGTTGGCACGGGCCTTCTTTCTGGCCGAAGGTTTCTTTGGTGAAACCTTCCTCTTCTGTGATGCTTCTACTATGGTGAGAGGATCCTTCGGCGGTGTGGCTTCGCCTTTGTCTTCCTTTTCTCCTTCTTTCCCTCCTTCCTCTTGGTTCACTTCGTCTTCTCCTACCCCTACAGGTGAATCAAGCCTACTTTCATCTGATGCGTTGTCCTCCTCATCAGTTTCTATGTTTTGGAATTTGTCCTTTTTCTTCTTCTTCTTTGCGCTGCTCTGTCAATCATACTCAGCCCGGGTGGCTAAAGGACTTTCGATGATCTTGGGGTCGAAAAGTTCTGCATCTTCGACTGATACAAGGAATTTAGCTTCCCATTCTTTGGTTATCTCCTCCATATCTTCGTTAGTCAGTTTATAATAAGACTGTAGCTCCTCCTTACTTTCACCCCTGCGCGCGGTGATGTAGATGAAGTGTCGGTCTGCACGAAACTTCGCCAGTGGCCTGTAATGATGGAGTGTATTAGGTGTCATTCTGGGGAATGATTCAATAGTGCGCTTCAGTTGTAAGTAGTAGGTATGGAAGACGACATTCGACTACCATTACTTCACCATATCACTCGTGTACCACATGGTGGCGAACCTCGTGGCCAACGGTTCTGATGGCTCAACTTTCGGGAAGGCTGCTCCTTCCGGCATCTACCAAGAAATAAATGCAATGAGCACCAGTAACCAACTAAAGTGGAATTTGTACCCTTGGTCCTGTGCTTCGCGGAAATCCTTTTCCAATTCATTGACGAGGTAACTCGCCCAGTTCATCTGGATTCCTTTGACACACTTCCCTGGGAGGTCGACTACGAACCCTGTGACTTGTGTCAGACGGTTCTTTCGGACGATCCTGCCAGCTATAAGTTGACAAGCTAGGCGCATTGTGCCATCCTGGATGGAGGCTACCTTGTAGCCTCGGTTCCCCTTCTCTACATCGCCATAGGCCTCCTTGATATGTTGGGCCAAGGAGCAATCTGATGTCTTTCCTAGGTAGAACTGGTGAGGGTCTGATCCCTACACGCTTAGTCAAGTGATCAGGTGGATCAGCTTCGGATCCACAGTGATGCGCCTATCTAACCAAAGATAACCTCCATGGTAGCACGATAGGAGGATTTTAACGCAAGTGTTAACCTCCTGATGTCGACTGAAGTGGGGGATCTTCATTAAGTTCAGAATTGTGGATCTCGTGATCTCTTTAATCAATAGCTGGGAAACTATCTTGGGCTTCTTTCCAGTCATCTTCGTCAGGTACATATGAGGTGCGAGCATCGCATAGTTCTTTATGTTATCACTCCAAGAAACTCTTTGGGGTTGTAGGCCAAAGATGTTTGGTAACTTAAACTATGAATAGGTTTATGATTATGTTGGGATAAAATAGGTTAACTGACCTACTATATCATATCAAGACAGTCAAAGAATATATAATCAGATGAGATGGCGCTTTCAAGAATCAATGATCAGATGAATAGCATAGCAGTGGATGAAGAATACTATACTTACTAACCATATCACACATGTGACGGGTCGGATAAGATAGTGCACGTATCACTATTAAATCAAGCTTATGAGTTGACCAATGAGATGACAGTCATTGGCAACTAAGACAAATTTGAATCAAAGTGAAGATTACTATTAAATCAAGCTATGAACTGACTAATGAGATGACAGTCATATTGCAGTTAAGATAACTTGAATAAAAGCACAAAAGAAGTAAGAAATGACAATTTGATATTAATAGACAAAGAAGATTGTGATCTGTATTACATATCTATGACAGTCTATTACAAAGCAGCATGGTATTGTATCCAGAATAAAAAACCTCAGTGCTACGACTGAACACCC
>JASDQU010100542.1:372030-427741 GCA_032191745.1 Picea mariana
CATTGTTCCTCTCATATCCTTAGCTTTATAGCTTTACAATAAAATATTCAGATCCTAGAAGAATGAATCAAACTTGCTAAAGATAGAAAATCAAAACAATTTTTTACAAAAAGAAAGGAGATGAACCTAGAAAATAGGTCGATTCCTTATTTCATGGTCTTCATATCATCTAGAAACTCTGTTCTGTGCAGAAAAGCCTTCCAAGGCTGTTTGATATCCTTTGATGAAGATAAATTTGAATTTGCCAAATATAGATAAAATGTTGATTCATTGCCCCTAAAAATAGGTGTCAAATCAACTTGAACACCTCCTCTAACTCCTTTGCATCAAAAGTGGATCTTAGATTGGACATTATAATTCAATATCTATCTTTAGAAAGAGTTTTCAAGAGATTTGGCTGAGTTAAACTTCGATCTGGGCAAAAATACACCTTTGCTGCATGTCTCAAGTTTCACCAGCTATTTCACCTTAAAATTTGCTAGTTAGCTGGTGAAAGCTCTGCTTGTCATGGGCTAACCCATTATAATTTCGCCTTCTATGTTGGTGAAAAGCCTGAGTTGGCCAAGAAGAAAATCCTTGTTGGTCAAAACTAAACTTAAGAAAAAACAACAAGATCATCTGGATGTTATTTACATTGAATCTCGATGCCTCTTCAAAACTCCACAGCCTATGAGTAACTGCGCATATATCATTCGACAGAGGTATCAAAAAATCCTCTATCATGTCCACCAATTAAACAACAAGTTTTGTACTTAGCAACTGAAATGCATTTAGTATCTTAACCTCGGCATTCAATTTCATGCCATTCTGGGACAAGCACGCAACGACAGCATGTGATGTGTGTTAAAAAGTCGTCACACATGCATTTTGCAATGTTCAACAATTTTCTAAGCTTTCGGCGCACACAACAAGTATAGCAGCAACAACCAAATACAAGTGAATATGTCATTAGATCATTGCAAGCCTGTTCTGGAAAGATTTTTATATTTTTATTTTTATTTGAGGCAACTGCAACAATATTTAAAAATGTTCCACGAAGATATATATGCCATCCTCCATATCGATGAGAGTCTCTCTGTGATATTAATTCACGTCTTGAAGATACTGATGAATCTTGCCTTTCATCTTGTTGTCGAAGATAACTCCCATCCATTGGGCATGACTATCCTTCACAACAGTCTGCATGTGGGTGATTTTCTTCACAATTTGAATGTAGATGAAAGCAACCCCTTTGCATTAATAAGAAACCTAAAATTCTCATCTGTTTTTTAGCAAGCTGTCAAGCTATATATCAGGTTTTGTGTCTCGAAAAGGAACAGTAAACTTCACTTGATTTACGGTATCCCAAGCCAAGCCACCAACACCGAATACTTGTAGAAGATCAATGTCTGGAACCAAAAGATGACTCTGACCTCCAATAATTCCAAGAAACTTTTGAATGCGAATTTGAACATGTTCAAAAGACCTCATCTGAACTTCCTTTGAACATATTTATTTCTCTCGAGCAATTTTCTTAGACTGACCAATTCTTGAAGACCCATTGAAACCATCGGCATTATTTATAGTCTCCTCTCCCAAACCCTTCCTTTCAAAGTGAATCAAATAACTATGGAACTATTTTTTGAAGCCATGGTTCGAGTTTATTAGGATAAAGTCGATGCCATGTCTCAAGAGAATCCATTGCAACCATTTCCAAAGGACAATGCCTTAATCCAACTTTCAGAGCACTGATCATTGGTCCCACAAGGGATTCAATGTTGATGATAGGAGGAGGAGCCAACAAGCAAAGCCACAAACATGAAACCAGAAGCTCAAGTTTGTAGCACCTGCTAGAGATGAGCACTTCCTGTTAATATTTATGGAACAAATCCTTGCACAAATCTCGGTCTTGTTGTGATATCATATCCCCAAAAACAGTATCATTTCTGAAGTCATACTCCTCAAGCATGGGATAATTTAGAGCATTTGGTAAGCAACGTTGTTTCACATTTTCAACCTGAGCAGGATCTATTTTCAAGACAAACATCTCCAAAGAATTTGGGACTCTGCGTGGGTAACCTTACAGGATGCCTTCAAGTTTTGAAACCTTCTGGCATCTGTAATTTCGAATGGGTGAACTCGGCTCTGTCAAAACCCTATGAAGTCACCATGATGTCCATTTATTAAACAATTGAATAATTTGGCATCCAAAGTTACGGTGCCATCAATCCCCATAATTTTAGCAGATAACACGATCTTCTTTTTGTCTTTGACACCTGTATGACATCTAGTTCCTCGTAATCCAGGTTTGAAAAGAATAATAACTTTCATCCTCAAATCAAGCATCTGGCAAATAGTTCAATTTGATGAGATGTAGTGAAACATAGGCTAGGCACCTGCACTTGTATGTGTTGACTTGTTGCTGACTCATGGCCTTGGTCATGTAAATTTAATATGTGGCTTGTGATTGACATGTGGACATGAAGTCTTGGCTAATGAACATGTGACTTGGCCCATGGGTTGCTAAAGTTTTGGCTAAAAAGCTATCAAACCCGAGAGGTAGCTTAGGTGGACTAAAACAATTTGCAAATGCATATAGAGTTTGAAATATGAATAGACTTGGGCATAGGTAATGGATAAGACCTTAGGTCACTTTGCACACACCCTTTTTATTTGATAAAATTTATAAAAATAACATATATTTTCTTTTTTACAAAATCTAAAAAGGCATAAGACTAGGTTCTTAGCAATACTAACAAGGTTTTTGAAATGCAGGTGAGAAAAGAAAGGCCATAGAGTTTCTGGACAAAAACAATCAACATGAGCTTGTCAAGACTTAATGGAAATTTTGGAAATCATGACACTGGCTTGAGACTAGAAAAATAGGCAATTCTAGCTTAAATTTGATGAAAGCACTCAAAATTTACCAGTACATTTTGATCGCTAACAACTGGCTCCAACTGGGATGGAGACCTCCCTGCGAGGTTTCCAAGAACCTAGTAGTTTCAGTCGCCTGTATCTGTTGGGCTATGGAGTCATCTGGCCTATGCAATTGTTCCTCTGCAAACTTGCAACCTGCTTGTAGATTTCCCTGCTTATTCATGAACTCAATAACTGAAAAATATCTAGCTGCTCGTATGGCGAGCTTATTCTTTTGCCTACTCCTACACTAACCACTAGAAGCAGATTGATCAAGTAAAATCGAATTTCCAATGCAGCCATATCAGAAACTGATTTACTGCTAACATCCTTGATCTTGACCCGAACAATATAGGAAACCATAGCATACAAGAATGTAATTTGAAAAGATGACAGAGCCCACTTTCATCTGACAAAAGTATTTGGACATTTATGTTGCTTATAGAATCCAAATGGTCAGCAATAGGGTCTTCAAAATCATTAAAGAATACCTCTTTGAGTTGTTGGTCCAAATGACTGTGTTGCAGCCGCTGATTGCCATCACTGGTCTCAATGTTGAATGTAAATTGTTCTTCTTCTGTCGAGGAAGAATGCAAACTCAACTGTTGATCTGAACTTTTCAGCACACTATCTCCCTCTTTGTATCTGCTGCGATTCCCCTTTGTCTGCAGAACTAAAAACTAAGGGTTGCCTTCATCATCTACTACAGATTCAATAATTTCACTTGTTGATTTGTCAATCTGCTCATCACCTTTCAAGTCTTCAAAGGGGATAATTCAATCTTCATGACAACCTAAAATAGTAGATGTATTTGACACAATGTCAAAAGCATCACTAAGGTTATCATAGTGTGGATCATTGATCTCTTGATCATAATGAAGAGTATCTTCTGTTGCAGCAAAGTCTTCACGAATGTCGAGATCTTTATACAACAAATTGAACCCATGACAACATTCAGGAAATAGAAAGTCAGCTGAAAATATGACTTTACAAAACACATGGAAGGCAGCATGAAAATCAGCAAAAGAGTTGATACTAGCAATAGGCAGAGACCGGTACCAATCACGAGCAATCCCCTCTAATGAAAAACAGAATAGCTGGATTTGAACATCCTCATGCACTACTTGCAACCGATTCATGTAATCATGAAAGTCCAACAAATGTTTAGCTGGCACTTCCCACTCTTCTCCTCAAAATCTGGGAAGACTGTTCTCCCATTCATCTCTAGTAGGTACTGGATTAGGAAAACTAGAAATACTTGAAAAATCACAAAATGCATACCTCTTTGCTAAGATCTTCTTCATGTCATACCAGTGGAGTAACCAACAATTTTCTGAACAATGGAGTCGCCACTGAATTCGTCCTTCATGGAGTCGCCAGATAGATGATTACAACCAAATGATGTCCAGGCTTTGTCTATCATCAAAGCTGGATCTAATGTCGTTTCCCATTTCCCAGTGAAGCTGAGCTTCAATCTCCTCTCCCCGGCAACGACGCCAATTTGTTATCACTCCAAGAAACTCTTTGGGGTTGTAGGCCAAATATGCTTGGTAACTTAAAATATGAATAGGCTTATGATTATGTTGGGATAAAATAGGATAATTGACCTACTAGATCATATCAAGACAGTCAAAGAATATATAATCGAATGAGAGAGTGCTTTCAATAATCAATGATTAGATGAATAGCATAATAGTGGATGAAGAATACTATACTTACTAACTAGATCACACATGTGATGGGTCGGATAAGATAGTGCATGTATCACTATTAAATCAAGCTTATGAGTTTACCAATGAGATGACAGTCATTGGAAACTAAGACAAATTTGAATCAAAGTGAAGATTACTATTAAATCAAGCTATGAACTGACTAATGAGATGACAGTCATATTGTAGTTAAGATAACTTGAATAAAAGCACAGAAGAAGCAAGAAATGACAATCTGATATTAATAGAGAAAGAAGACTATGATCTGTATTACATATCTATGACAGTCTATTACAAAGCAGCATGGTATTGTATGTAGAATTAAAAACCTCAGTGCTATGATTGAACCCCCCCCCGCCCCCCACATTGTTCCTCCCATATCCTTAGCTTTATAGCTTTACAATAAAATATTCAGATCCTAGAAGAATGATTCAAACTTGCTAAAGATAGAAAATCGAAAGAATTTTTTACGAAAAGAAAGGAGATGAACCTAGAAAATAGGTCAATTCCTTATTTCATGGTCTTCATATCATCTAGAAACTCTTTGTTGTGCAGAAAAGCCTTCCAAGGTTGTTTGATATCCTTTGATGAAGATAAATTCGAATTTGCCAAATATAGATAAAACGTTGATTCATTGCCCCTCAAAATAGGTGTCAAATCAACTTGAACACCTCCTCTAACTCCTTTGCATCAAAAATGGATCTTAGATTGGACATTATAATTCAATATCTATCTTTAGAAAGAGTTTTCAAGAGATTTGGCTGAGTAAAACTTCGATCTGGGCAAAAATACACCTTCATTGCCTGTCTCAGGTTTCACCAACTATTTCACCTTAAAATTTGCTAGTTAGCTGGTGAAAGCTTTGCTTTTCATCAGCTAACTAGTTATAATTTTGCCTTCTGTGCTGGTGAAAAGCCTGAGTTGGCCAAGAAGAAAATCCTTGCTGGTCAAAACTAAACTTACCAAAAAACAACAACATCATCTGAATGTTATTTACATCGGATCTCGATGCCTCTTCAAAAATCCTCAGCTTATGAGTAACTGCACATATATCATTCGACAGAGGTATCAACAAATCCTCTGTCATGTCCATCAAGTAAACAACAGGTTTTCTACTCGGCAACTAAAATGTATTTAGTATCTTAACCTCGGCATTCAATTTCATGCCATTATGGGACATGCGCGCAACGACAGCATGTGATGTGTGTTAAAAAGTCGTCACACATGCCTTTTGCAATGTTCAACAATTTGCTAAGCTTTCGGCGCACACAACAGGTATAGCAGCAGCAACCAAATACAAGTGAATATGTCATCAGATCATTACAAGCCTGTTCTGGAAAGATTTTTATATTTTTATTTTTATTTGAGGCAACTGCAACAATATTTAAAAATGTTCCACGAAGATATATATGCCATCCTCCATATCGATGAGAGTCTCTCTGTGATATTAAGTCACATCTTGAAGATACTGATGAATCTTGCCTTTCATCTTGTTGCCGAAGATAACTCCCATCCATTGGGCACGACTGTCCTTCACAACAGTCTGCATGTGCATGATTTTCTTCACAATTTGAATGTAGATGAAAGCAACCCCTTTGCATTAATAAGAAACCTAAAATTCTCATCTGTTTTTCAGCAAGCTGTCAAGCCATATATCAGGTTTTGTGTCTCGAAAAGGAACAGTAAACTTCACTTGATTTACGGTATCCCAAGCCAAGCCACCAACATCGAATACTTGTAGAAGATCAATGTCTGGAACAAAAAGATGACTCTGACCTCCAATAATGCCAAGAAACTTTTGAATGCGAATTTGAACATGTTCAAAAGACCCCATCTAAACTTCCTTTTCACATATTTCTTTCTCTCGAGCAAGTTTCTTAGACTGACCAATTCTTGAAGATCCATTGAAACCATCGGCATTATTTATAGTCTCCTCTCCCAAAACCTTCCTTTCAAAGTGAATCAAATAACTATGGAACTATTTGTTGAAGCCATGGTTCGAGTTTATTAGGATAAAGTCGATGCCATGTCTCAAGAGAATCCATTGCAACCATTGCCAAAAGACAATGCCTTAATCCAATTTTTAGAGCACTGATCATTGGTCCCACAAGGGATTCAATGTTGATGATAGGAGGAGGAGCCGACAAGCAAAGCCGCAAACATGAAACCATAAGCTCAAGTTTGTAGCGCCTGCTGGAGATGAGCACTTCCTGTTAATATTTATGGAACAAATCCTTGCACAAATCTCGGTCTTGTTGTGATATCATATCCCCAAAAACAGTATCATTTCTGAAGTCATACTCCTCAAGCATGGGATAATTTAGAGCATTTGGTAAGCAACATTGTTTCACATTTTCAACCTGAGCAGGATCTATTTTCAAGACAAACATCTTCAAAGAATTTGGAACTCTGCGTGGGTAACCTTAAAGGCCGTCTTCAAGTTTTGAAACCTTCTGGCATCTGTAATTTCGAATGAGTGAACTCGTCTCTGTCAAAACCCTATGAAGTCACCATGCTATCCATTTATTAAACAATTGAATAATTTGGCATCCAAAGTTACGGTGCCATCAATCCCCATAATTTTAGCAGATAACACGATCTTCTTTTTGTCTTTGACACCTATATGACATCTAGTTCCTCGTAATCCAGGTTTGAAAAGAATAATAACTTTCATCCTCAAATCAAACATCTGGCTAATAGTTCAATTCGATGAGATGTAGTGAAACACAGGCTAGGAACCTGCGCTTGTATGTGTTGACTTGTTGCTGACTCATGGCCTTGGTAATGTAAATTTAATATGTGGCTTGTGATTGACATGTGGACATGATGTCTTGGCTAACGAACATGTGACTTGGCCCATGGGTCGCTAAAGTTTTGGCTAAAAAGCTATCAAACCCGAGAGGTAGCTTAGGTAGACTAAAACAATTTGCAAATGCATATAGAGTTTGAAATATGAATAGACTTGGGCATAGGTAATGGATAAGACCTTRGGTCACTTTGCACAMACCCTTTTTATTTGATAAAATTTATAAAAAKAACATATATTTTMTTKTTTKYAAAATCTAAAAAGGCATAAGACTAGGTTCTAAGCAATACTAACAAGGTTTTTGAAATGCAGGTGAGAAGAGAAAGGCCATAGAGTTTGTGGACAAAAACAATCAACATGAGCTTATCAAGACTTAATGGAAATTTTGGAAATCATGACACTGGCTTGAGACTAGAAAAATGGGCAATTCTACCTTAAATTTGATGAAGGCACTCAAAATTTACCAGTACATTTTGATCGCTAACACTTTCGGTCTCCGAGGTTGAAGTCGTTGATCTTGAGAGCTGGGATCAGTCCCAATTGAGGTCCGACTGTGCGTATCCCCTTCGAGAGTTACGCAGTGATGAGCATGTACTCAAAGTCACGTTGGACGTTGTCGCAGTTTACCCTACCAGTCAAGGGAGGGATGTAGTCTGGCAAGACCGATGAAATTTGGTTCGCGTTAGCTAGATCATCGCGGTGTTTGCTTCGTTTCTCAGGAGCGTGACCAGAACATCGTCCAATCGATGGGGATGCTTACAACCCGCCAATCGACGATTCTTATATTCCTATAGACGTGACTTTCTCAATCATGAGGTCTACAAGAATCTCTTTCACGGACTTCTCTACTGCGCTATGCTTGCCCGACATTCACACTTGTACTCGAGGAGATCGGGTAGGCGAACGGATAGAGAGGGTAATCAAACGGATGGTGAGGTATTAAATCGCACAGCGTGGTCCCGTTGCAACATCCGATGAATATCTCAGTTTGCAAAAAGTGGTCCCGTCACAGCATCCGACGAATTAAATAGKAAACATCGTAACAGATTCCTCCAACGGGTATGAATGGGTCAGTCAAGGTGAATCCATCTGTTATGGTGTGGTCTCAACGATTCAATGGCGATCTTTCCGGCAATAACTGTGTTTCTAGTCATTCTGGAGCRTCATTATAATGGTCGAGATGCCTCCAACGGTCATATAGCTTCGTCGTGGCGAAGTCCCATTCTGCGTTGTTCTGTTATTCCAGCGAAGTTCAAGTGCTGCAAACCTTCCTTCTACGAAGTCTTTTTGGAACTTCCTGCAGCTTTTCTAACTTTGCTGTCTTGCCTTCTTTCCTGTGATCCGAGTCTCCATGTTCCTCTTTCAATTTTTATTCTTATCTTCTCTTAGCGTAGTAACTTTGCACTCCTAAGGGTCTTGCAAAGGGTTTGAGTGTACTACCTCTTCTCTTACTATTTCCAAGGTGAATACACTTCTTTCTTGCATGGATATGTTCTTTAAGCCTTCTTGTGTTCTTTCAACTTCGACAGATTATTCTCAGGTCCTCTATTGCTTCGAATTATTCTCTTGTTCTTCTATTAGTCGTGATATTTTCCTAGCCATGAAGTCCCTTAATTCTTGCTTTTTTTGTTCTGTAGCTTCCTCCTCTGCTTTCTTTCGGATCTGATCTTTCTCAATCCATGTCTTTCCTAACAAAAGTGCAAAAGGAGTGTTGTTCTCGACAAACTTAATGACTTCAAATTATTCTTCGATCGATGTTCCATGGGCCATCATAGGTACATTAGTAACTCTTCCACATAGAGTTGTCATCTTTCGTTTAAACAATCCTATCCTTCCCAATAAAGGAATCATAGCAGGCTTTCCCAAAAGTTCCCAAGTGCTTTCTGGCATAATATTCACATGTGTTTCTTCATCCAGGACACAGTCTATGTCGAAGTCTCCTATTCTTGTTTCTATGCACTGCTTCTCTTTTAAGATCTCTGGTAAATTGATGTCTCTGTGATCATTCAGTGTTTCTTTCAGCTGTAATAACATAGTCTTTGATTCTTTCTAGTTTTCTAACAAATCCTTAGCCCGTTAAACTCCTTCATAGTTTTCTTGTCTCATGTTCATCTTTTCAACTTTGGCAATCATTCTAGGGAAATCCTCAACTTTGTGACCAATAGCTTTACAACAGAGACAAATAGGACCTGTACCAAGGCATTCCTTAGCAAGATGTCCTAGTCTTCTGCAATTATAACACAGTGTCAATCCTCTCTTTCTTTTAAATGATCCCCAACCCTTCATGTACTACGCACTAGGACCATAGTGATGGACCCGCAATCTGCAAAAATTCTTTCTAGGTTCCTGCATCCTTTTATTAGTCTAAAAATTCTTTATATGCATAGGAATAACATATCTTTCATTATCTCTATCAAATGTATTCGGATCGACTCTTTCTTCTAGTTGTGCCCTATTTTTCAGACTAGGAAAAATCTATCTAACATACCTAGATTCATACTTTTGAAGCAAAATTTCCCACTTATCTTACCTTTACCAGAGCACAAAGCTTTAAGGTATTACCTCTTTTCTCCAGATCAAAATTCTCTGTTAGCGCAGAGCTTTGCAAGTCAAGTAGAATATTGCGCACTACAACAACAGATCTACGCGCAAATCTTTCTCTTTTCTTTAGTTCCCAACAATCACAGTTTTAGGTCCCGGCAACGGAACCATTTGTTGGCACATGGGAAAACCCAGGGTTCAACAGCGCACCAACAAAACCCTAACTACCGGCCCTTTCGGCGACACCTGCAAAGCAGATGAAGTCTCACCCGAGGTAGAGGCGGGGGGGGTTGTAGGATTCAAGGTTCTACAACCTAGCTGGAACACAGATTTGTGTTTACAACACTTAACAGAGCACTTAGCTAATCAATATTTGTTAGTTCATAAAACCCATTCACATCATAGATTAAACCCTAAATACAAAACATCACAGAAATGAGCAGATCACACACCTCCAATTGCTTAACACATAGTATTAACTCAGATCTAGCATTCATTTATCATCAATAGAGCACTAAGCATCCATACATCTAGCTAATATATATAACGATCAATGCCCTAAGAATATAAACACACAAATAACATGAACAACAATGCACAAAGCACATCAAAACAGGATATACGTGATTCACCCCAGTGTGGGGCTACGTCCACCAACTTCTTTTTCTTATTTATTAGTCTTCAAGCCTCTTACATTCCTCTGCTTTTGTGCACAAAGCCACCGAGCCAACTCCACAAAGGACAAGATATCTACGCGCACCTCACCAGATCCCCCTTCCCTAAATTAGGTCAGGGCACAAATCCTTACAGAGTCCTTGCACAAAGCTTCTTACAATCACTTGCACTCAGCTCTGCAAGTCTTAACATATTCTAGTCGTGCACTAAGTCAATGACCTCTTTCACTAAGCCGATTCTAATACTTCTTACATCGCTTAGCTTTCTATTTATACATCTACAAAAGGGCCTAAACATGGCTAAAACCCATGGGTCGACATTCCATACCTGTTACATAAACCCTAAAAGCTCACAAAGCCCGCAAAATGGGTGAGATCCCTCGATCTCCACTTTGCCCAAGTGCTTCGTCTTCGAACATCCTATCGAAGTCCCAAAAATGGTCAAACATGACCAATGTTTCCTCAAAACTTGGTCGAGGGCCAACACCTACTCCACCTTACAGACCATGGGTTTGGGGGAAGGGAGCTCAAATGCTCTCGTGCAAGGGTCTACTGGGGGCACTTCAGTCCCCTTTAATGTTATCCCTTACGGTGGGGGTCATATACCTCCTTCGTCCCCCTCGCTCGGTGGTGCTTTCCAGCAACCCATCAGGCCGAATGCTAATTACAACTTGTTTAGAGCAGGCAGTTTAGGACCTTAGTCTTACACTACATTGGTGGGATCTATTTCATTTTGTTTGTTCGACGCGTTTGGGAACAACACTTTTTCTTCGGATGTCGTCTCGGCTGGGGGCAACCCCAGTTTTGGGCAACAGAACCCCATGCAGGGTACTATTCCTACACATGGAGCAAGTACATGAGTCTTCTGCTCTCAGGGCCTTTGGAATCCTTGGTAGGGAACAATTCCCTCGCAAGGGATGTCGATCGAGGGAAACCCCTTCCATGCTCAATGGAACACTAGGAAGGTTTCAGTACCTATGCCCGTCGGATCGACTGGGGGCAACCCCTTCCAAAATCCTTGTAACACGATGCAGGGAGCAATCCCCACCCAAGCCATGTCGTCCAAGTACGGGAGTCAACCGATGATATCCCGAAAAACATCGTATTCGTACACTAGTCAAGGCCACGATTTCTACCAGAACCCTGGCAAACAGTCCAACTTTTCTTGGCAACCTGGTGCCAGTCAAACTCCAGAACCCCTTTTTCTTGTACATAGTACTCAACCTAAATTATCATTTCTATCGACGTTGCATCTGCAAGACTTGTCAAGGCTACTCAACAACCCAATTTGTCGTCATCCGCATTGTCCCCCCATGCCAACTAAGTTGCCCTAAGATATTCCAAAAATCTAAGGTAAGCCTGGCGAAGACCCATGTGATCACGTGACAACCTTTCACTTATGGTGCTTGTCAAACTCATTGCGAGACGACTATGTCCAGTTGCAACTTTTTTAATGCACTCTTATCAAGGGTGCCACAAAATGGCATATTTAGATTGACAGCTCGAGGTATTCTTACTTCAATGACTTGGCGATAGTCTTCTTGAACCATTTCCAGTTACCCGTGAGATACAATGCCGACACTGAATTGTTGGCCAACTTTGAGCAGACTAAGGCTAACCATATCTCTTATCACATCCGAAAATGGCGATGTTGTAAGATCTTGATTAAGGTCTAGGTCCCACCGACTTTCTTGTTGGAGTGGTTCTTGAAGTCTTTGGTATCTTGTGTCTCCATGGACGTAGCAAATTCTAAAGTGTTTTCAATGGAGGAGGCGATAATGAGAGTGCAACAGCTTGAACTGATCTACTCTCGGTCCGACATGCTCTATGAGATTTTGCTAGATGCGCCACGGTCCATCCTCGACAAGGCCAAGCAAAATTCTGGACCCCATGTCGATGGTATTGTGGGCTCAACACAAGGAAATTCCATTGATCTGTTGTGAAATCAATTGCAACAATTGTCGATACAATAAATGGCGACCAACCAGACCTCAGGTTCAGTTGTTCCCCCTACTCAAATGTCAAATGTACACAGTGTGCAGTCGACAAACCTGAAGGCCAACCAATAGCCTGAAGGAAAGAAGAAACAACATAACAAGAAGAGTAAAGGGGACAAAAAGGCTACCAACAATGTTGGCTGGGGCAAAACGGAGAAGAGAAAGTCGAAGTATTCATGTAACCTTTGCACAGAGGACCACCCGTCTCATTTGTGCCCTCGACTTGTGGAATCTTGGAAGCTATTGGTGCATTAACAACCTACTGTGGTGATGAACCCATTTCCACATGGGCAAAACGTGGCTCAAGCTTCAACATCCTCGAGCGCGAAAGGGGCCAGTCAGGGACCCCTCGCGTCTACCAGTAATAACTAGATTGCTAATGTTTACATGATGAAAGTCGAGGCTAGTATAGCGACCATGACCCGAGATTACGGAATGCCGGAATCTACCAAAAAAGGAAAAGAAGCTACAAACCCACCGATTCCTCTTCATATTGAGAAGACGATGGGCGAAACAATGACACACATCCTGAAAGGTGCGTTCAAGAAAGCTTCTCATAATCTGAACGCAAGGGTTGCCCAAAACTACTCCATTGTGGAAGATTTGCCACAAACCCCTTGCGCAATGTCTGCTTTGGAAGTCCTCCAAAGTTTCCCTTCACAAAGAAAAGCTCTGTTATCCACCTTGGGATCTGTAGAGACTTGTAACCCAAGAGCGATTTTTCTTGATCGAACCGACTTGAAACTCTACTTCCTTACCACGTTGTGTTTCAGATAGTAGTGACTTACACCATGAAATATTTTACTTGGAATATATTTCATACTGTGGTTAACGAGGGCACCTCGACTTGTGTGATGTCGTTGGTGTGTTGGAAGGCCATTGGCTAGACCGGTTTGTCTCTGTCGCCTACATTGCTTACGACGTTCGACGGTCGGTCGTTCAGACCACATGGAATCATTCCTTCTTTCCCCATGCAGTTAGGAGGAAAGACCGTGTCTGTCGAAGTTGAAGTGGTCAATGCGCCTCTCGACTAACACCTTTTGTTAGGTAGGAGTTGGAATTATGAAATGCATGCAGTGGTTGCTACAATTTTTTGGCTCTTGTTGTTTCCAAATGAGGGTCCGATTATGACCATTGACCAGTTGTCTTTTTCTCATCCTGACCCTTCATCGGGGGCTTCCATGGTCCCGATGATTGATAATCCTCAGCCTGACATCATCAACTTAGGGGTTGGTTTGTGTCCATCATTAATGGGTACTTTCAGTTACTTGACACCTTCTGGCGATGTCAAGCTTATATCAGATGCCCCTGACCAACCTAGGGCTGAAATTTTTCAAATGTCGTCGTTTTGAATGAATTACTTTCATGATTTGTGGACTCTTCCTTCCCCATCGGCTTCGATGGAAGGGACATGGCATTCTGGCATGGCCATTCCCTTGTCCACAACTGAAGTTGCGTACAACATTGTCTGGCAAGCTTTGGCCGACCCCGATCAGACTACCGCACAGGAGTTAGATCCAGTTCTCAAGCCTATTTGGGTTCAAGGTTCTCTTTCCACTACAAATCCTTTAGACCTGGTCTTTCCCTCTAACAAGGCGATTTTTGAGGCATTGACTGGTCCAGACAGACCCTAGGATGATATTCATCAAAGATCTTACTTCTTCCCAGAGTTAAGGAGAATAGAGGCAGGCGAATTTGTTTTGAATGAGAATGGAGATAGGTCTTGTCCTATTAATCCTTTGGCTACGCATGCAGTATATGTCGAGGGTAATATGGCGCGTATCGCTAAAATTATCCCCATAGATATCTCTAGAACCCCTGGCGTTATGGAGAATGTTTTTGTTGGAGCGCACTGCTCCCCCGAAGAGTTTCAAATTTATACAGAGTTATTTAAGGAATTTTGTGACGTTTTTGCCTTGTCCTACGAGGAGATGCCAAGCATAGACCCAAGAATTGTCGAACATGAAATAATGACTTATCCTGATGCCAAGTCGGTCCGACAAAAGCTTCGTCCAGTGAATCCTCGAAAAGCAGCAACAATCAAGGCTGAAGTAGAGAAATTGCTTAAAAAACTGGTTTTATCTACCCCATGCAGTTGACGGAATGGGTGTCAAATCCCATTTCGGTTAACAAGAAACAGGGTATGATTCAAGTGTGCATGGACTTCTGTGACTTGAACAAGGCATGTCCAAAAGATAATTTTCTCACCCCATTCATCGATCAAATTGTCGATGAATGCGCAGGCTGCGAGGTATTTTCATTCATGGATGGTTTTTCGGGATATAATCAGATTCAAATCAAACCCGAGGACCAGCATAAAACATCTCTTATTTGTCCTTGGGGCACGTTCGCGTATCGTAAGATGCCTTTTGTCCTAAAGAATACTGGAGCCACTTTTCAACAGGCCATGTCGTTTTCTTTTCATGACCTTAGACATATAGTTGAGGCATATCTTGATGATCTAGCATCACACTCTCGCAAGAGATCTAATCATCCCACACACCTCCGACTAATCTTCAAACGATGTCGCTACTCTTGGATTCTCTTGAATCCTAACAAATGCAGTTTCTACGTGACGTTGGGTCATCTCTTAGGTTTCATTGTTTCAACAACATGGATCATGGTCGATCCTCTCAAGGTTGAGGCGATAGTCCAATTTCCTCCCCCATGCACAATACCCCAGCTTCATAGCTTACAAGGGAAAGCGAACTTTCTTTGGTGTTTTGTCACAAATTACGTCAATATCACTAAAGGGTTTATGCATCTGTTGAAAAAGGGAGTCCCATTATGTTGGGACAAAGCCGCTCAATGCTCTTTTTAAGCATTGAAACGTGCCCTTATGTCTGCCCCTCTGCTTCGGCCTCTCGATTATAACAAAGATTTCTTGTTGTACTTGGTTGTTGCAGAGTTGACCATCGCCATGGTCTTGGTTCAAGAGGATGATCTGGTTGAGGAGCGAGGATGATCTGGTTGAGGAGCATGTTATTTATTACCTGAGTCGAGGCTTGGTTGGGCCAGAACTCAACTATTCCCACGTTGAGAAGCTTGCTTTGGTAGCAGTGCATGTTGTCCAGCGGTTCTGTCATTACATTTTTATTCGCAAGACCATTGTCATTGTCGTTGTGAACCCTTTCCAATATGTGTTGACACGACAAGTCATTGGCAGAAAGATTAATAGATGGATTGTAATCCTCCGGGAATTTGACTTGGATTTTGTTTCCGTGAAATCCAAAATATAGTTGGTCTTTGCCGAACTTATTTTGGAACTTCCGGTCGAGTCTAGTGATATCACACCCGAAGAATCTCCTATCAAAGGAGATCTTTTTCTAATCACGTCTTCGGACCCCTAGTATGGAGATATACTAGTCTATCTCCAGACTTTAAAGTTCCCCACTTCTACTTCTCGTGATGAGCATCGATGAATTCTCCATCAAGCACGAAACTATCTCATACTCGATGACATTTTGTATCATCGAGGTGTAGATTGCATTCTTCACCAGTGCCTTATCCACGAATAAGCAGAGCTCGTTCTTAACGACTGCCACACTGGAGAATGTGGTGGTATTTTTTATGGGTTGGAAACAACCCAAAAGATTCTACGTGCCGGTTACTTATGGCCTACGTTAATTAAGGATTACGTTGAGGCAGTCGAGAAGTGCCACCCGTGTCAGATCTTCTCTCGGAAGATGCGGGCACATCATGCTCCCATGTTTCATGTCATTGATGTTGGTCCTTTCACCAAGTGGGGGATTGAATTTACTACATGTCACCCAGCTTCAGCCAGGGGGCATTGTTACATCATTGTCGCGGTAGACTACTTCACAAAGTGGGTCGAGGCTATGCCAATGTTTAACAATAATGGAGAAACAATGACTCTTTTCATTTTTAACCAGATAGTAGCAAGGTTCGACATCCCGAAGGAGATTGTCACTGACCATGGATGATGACTGAGTTAACATCAAATCTTGGGTTGAGGCAAGAACATTCATCACCTTACTACCCACAAGCGAATGGTTAGGTTGAAGCTGTGAATAAATCCCTCAAGACTATTCTTCAGCGGACGATCAATTCTACCAAGTCAAATTGGCATTTGATGTTGTACTCAGCATTGTTGGCCTACAGAATGTCTGTAAAGACTACCACCAGTTTTTCACCTTTTCAACTAGTATACGGGTTGGAAGCAGTCTTTCCTATTGAGTGTCAGATCATGTCTTTAAAGTTGGCAGTGGAATTATTGTTAGACATTCCATCGCTTGAGGAACGCCTATTATATCTCAAGCAGCTTTATGAGCAGCGTCGTGATGCAGCCTCGGCCAATGAGGCTCATAAGCAATGAGTTAAGTGTCAATACGATCGGTCTATTCATCCTCGGATTTTCTTTGAAGGTGATCTTGTCCTGGTCTATGATCAAGACAAAGATCCCCTGGGGGCAGGCAAGTTCAAACCCATGTGGTTCAGATCGTTCACTGTGAAAGAGGTCTTGAAGAAGGGCACTTATTGTTATAGGTGAATCCTCCTATGGACAAGCAGATTCCCTCTTGGTATCTAGACCCCTAAAACCAAGACAAAAAGGGTCCTATCATTGGTCATTGACATCGTTTTAGATTTAATTAAGCTAATGAATGAAGAGGAAGAAGAAAAGTGTACCTTTTTAAATGGTGTTTGTCCTCACAAAGTCCAAGTTGAGCTTCAATCCCAAGCTCCTCGATAGGTCCTGTAGAACTAACAAAGATACAACAAGCTTCCTATTCTACTGAGATTAGCTCAAATACAGATCTATCTACTGAAGACAAGTTCATGTGGACAAACATAAACTTGAAAGAAGTAGGCCAAGCATGTATATATAATAATGAGAACAAATGAAGAGTACTTACAATCCTCTGATGAAGGTGCGACAGCTCCTTCCATCTCTCCTTGTCCAACCCCTTTGCTCAAGTAATCTACATTGATTATGCTTCAATGGAATCTCACTTATGGGATCATAAGTTTGGTGTAATTCTCAATCTCCATCTCTTGTATGTTGCCTATGAGATCATGGGTTTCATACTTCCAATCTTTTCATGTCTTGTATGTTTCCTAGGAGATCATAGGTTTCATACTTCCAATCTTTTCATCTCTCTTTCACCATGAGAAGGCCTCCTTATATAAGCTTGGAGAGACCCAACCACTTGAGAGATATTTGGGATAAGTTGAGGATTCCTCTCCTTCAGTTGTGGATCTTCCCTAAGATCATGCCTTGAACTTATATTTGAATCCAACCAACTTCAGAGATTGAGGGGATTCTTCCCTGATTTATCTCAACAAACCAAAATTCGCTCAGGAAGGGTAGCGCTCCCCCAAAAGGGTGCACAGAGCGTTCCAACGCTCCCCCAAAGAATGCTGTGGAGCGTTGGTGCTCCCTGACAGTGGGTAGGGGAGTGTTGCCTTCCAAAAATCATTTTCAAGTAGTTTTTTCAGTGGCAAAAGGCTTGTACTCCTTGTCAAATGATTTCTCCTCTTCAAAACTAGTCTTTGAGGTGTCTTAAGTGTCCTTATGATGTCGTTAGAGGCACAACATAGACAAGATGGCAATATGATGTTTGCGACACTTGTGGTCAAGATATGACACTTGCGGACAAGATGTGACACTTACAACACTTGTAATGACGACACTTGCGACACTATTGAAGTGAGTAATTTTGATGTGTAATAGATTGCCCCCATAAGTGCGAAGTCAGAAGATGATGATGAATGAAGTACTTTGTAGACCTTTTTGAGCAAGGGTATGGAGGCAGAGAGGCTGGAAAAATCTGCACACAACCATCAAACAAATATTATGACATGTTTCAAACCCAACGCAGGCATACCTATGCTTGAGTGATAAAGACTTTTTCATATATGGCTACCATAGAATACATTGTGGATCCATAATTATATTGACAAAAAGTTATATCCACTAAACATACAACGTGGATCTATACTTCCATGACATGAACTAATCGTAGCCACGAAAAATACATTGTGGATCTACGAGATGACAAGACATAGCCACGGACCAATACAAAGTGGATCTATGTGACAGTTTATGTGTCAATATTCAAGAGAAACTCCGTCGCAACCTAGGTAAAGTATATATTAGAGTGAATGACTCAACCCAGGGTCTTCTTACCAATCTTGATGTAGTACGAATGTAACCATGTGAATAGATGTCCTGATGTCAAACATGGCTGAAACCACTTGATTACCGGTCAATGATGTAAATCGTTAACAAGCGCGAGGGAAATCACCATTGATGTCAATGATTCCCAAGGTACCCTAGTGCATTCCAACGAATGTGAATATATGAGTTGAAGTCAAACATCCATGGAATCATCCGATCAGAGGTCAATTATGTAAGCCTATTGTCGGACGTGAGGAGGCCTGCCATTGAGGCATGCAGGTCCCAAAGTACTAACTGGTTTCTAAGTCTAGCTCTTGGATAATGTGTTGAAGTCGACAGGAATAGTCTCGTCAAAGGAGGGCCTTGATGTATCCCCCATCAATGACACGAAATGGACACAGAGATGTAATTGGTGGATCAAATGAACATGGACTGACACAGGCATTGAAACAGGATATTTTCGATGGCTGAATCTCGAGGCAGATACTTCCCTTGAACACTGAGGCATGACAGCAGAAGCTTGACAGGGACCAAAACTTGATAATGCAATGGATACTATGACTTACGTCGGGTGACCTAAAGGAGTAAGGAAACTCAAAGGATTGGTTCAGTGCAGAGGTTCAGTAGATTGAAATGTGTACAAAGATAAAGTGTCGTGTTCAAGGGCGACTATAAGAATTACTGGTAGTGTTCTAAAAAATTGCTTGGCTTGCTTCCTTCAATTTCTCCCCCATCCAGATAGACGAGTACCTCTTTTTGGTTTAACAAGCTTGAGGAGGGTAACACATGCTCGATATAACTCACCTTCGGTAAGTCCCTCTTCCTTTGTTTAACGAACTGGAAGAAGTAAGGGTTCGGTCCCGTATGGGCCCTTCAATGTATGATTTTCTTTAATGAATCCAGAGAAGGTAAACTCGATTGTTTTCCATATTTAGAGAGTCTGAAAATGACTTAAAGATGACTCCAATGTGGTCCTTTTTCGTAATATTAGTCTCGCGAGGCCGAAAAAGAGATAAATTATCACTCGAAAGATGCCCTTTCAAACCTTTTAACGAGTGGAAAAGGAAGCAAGATCACTCGGCAATCTTTTCATGTTTAGAGAGTCTGAAAAGAGCTTAAAGATGACTCCAAGGGGTTCCTTTTTCGTGTATCCATGCGCGTCCGAAAAAGAGATAAAAGTTTACCGGGTGCGTTCTCATGTTTTTTACGAGCACAAGAAAGAACAAACACTAAGCTCGGTATGCCCCCAGCTTCAAAAGCTAGTGTCTTAACTCTAGAATGATCATTAAAGGCTGGAGACATGCCCCCTAAGCTTCAATTCAGTCACCGACTTTGAGGTTGTCACCAATTTCTGTACTAGATGGAGAAAAAGGATACGGGTTGATGAAATGAAAGTTTAAATACGAGACCTAATGAAAGACTCGACTCGACATCTACGAGATCTGGCGAAAGACTCGACCTGACATGAGAGGTGACCGTTTCATTTTTTAACGAGCTTGACATGGGAAAAGAACTATGCTCAAGGCTTTGGGTTCAATCCCCAGATTTCTATTTTATTTTTTAACGAGCTTTCTACAGAGAGGAAAACTATGCTCAAGGCCTTTGTTTCATTTTTTAACGAGCTTGCCACAGAGAAGAGAAACTATGCTTGTAGACTCATCTTGATCATGGCTTCCAAGAGGATAATGCTCTGGAAGGACACCATGTCAAGGGACAAAACTCGGTCATGGCTTCCAAGAGATCTTCACTTGATGGAAGAACAATGCTCTGGAAGGAACACATGTCGAGGGCCACGATAGGGGTAAGGAGATCAGACTCCAATAGCCCTACAGAAGAGATCACCATGTCAACTACCGGATCCAAGTCATCAGAAGTTAAAGTCATGGGAGACAACGCCACATAATTGACCTGTGGCAGGGGTGATACCGACTGCATATAAGAACCATTTATGGAGATCATTGGGTTGATGGTCAAGTCAGGGCCAACAAACGAAAGTTGATCAATAGTCACCATTCTTCCATCGTGCGGGAAAGATATCACACGGAAAAAAGTGGACATAATAGCTTTCATGGCATAGACATAATCTCACCCAAGGAGTAAATCGAAATCCAAGGGGTCCTAGACTACCATAACATCAATAACGACAGTTCTCCCTCCCAAAGTTACCGGAAACTGAGGAAGGATCCCTAAAGGGTGACTGGTTCTTCTATTGAAAGCAAACAGAGTCTGGGTAACCAACACAAGCTTAGGATAACACAAATCTTGCCAAGAAATAGAGGACAAAATACTAACGGACGAACCTTCATCTATCAGTGCATGAGGAACGTCCCGATCATAAACTTTTAGTGTAATATTGAAAGGCATGTGAGAGGGAAGACGAGGTCTAGTTAGCACACCCCAATCAAAAAGGATGGCCTCATTACTTGGAAGGGTTTTCGCGGGAGAAGGAGGAATGCCCCCCGGCACGGTAGATCCTATTTCAACGAGAAAAACATGGGCAGAATCAAGTTTACTCTCTAACGGGAGAGTAGGATCGATCGATGATGAGGTTGGATCAACCACCTTGGCACTCTTCAGAGGAAGAGTGGGATTGACCGATGATTTAACCAGAGCAACCACTTTGGCACTCGTCAGAGGAAGAGTGGGATTGACCGATGATCTAACTGGAGCAACCACTTTGGCACTCATCAGATGAAGAGTGGGATTGACCGATGATGTAATCGGAGCAACCACTTTGGCACTCGTTAGCGGAGGAGTGGGATTGACCAATGAAGTAACTAGAGCAACCACTTCGACACTTCTAAAAGGAGGAGTGGGATCGACTGATGATGGATTTGGGTCAACCACTTTGACACTCTTTGGATGAAGAGTGGGACTAACCAATGACAGGACTGGATCAGTCACTTGGGTTTCACTTTCCAGATGAAAAGTGGAGTTGATCGATGACAGAACTAGATCAACTACTTTAGTGAGTGGTTCAACCGAGGATGAAACTAGATTGACCACCATCAACCGGATTGACCAAGGATGGAACTGTATTGACCAGTCCATCAACCAACGATGGGTTGGGAGAAAGATTACGATAACGTTTTGGAAGTTGAATTTTTTCCAAAAAAGAAGAAGCCTCGTCCATATGAGGACAAAGGTGAGAATAATGATCACCTTTGCATAACATGCAAGGGAATTTGACAGTTATCTTCTTCTTACCAACCTTAACATCACTAGTTGATGGGGCATCACCAGCATGACTAGCAGAGGCCGATGACGCGAAAGACCACATTTATAAGACCTTGGGAATACCAGGGCAATCCCTTAGAAAGTGGTCACCCTTACAAAGACTGCAAGGGAATTTGGGTTTCAGATTCTTCATTTTAACCTTATCCCTTATCAACACTCCCAGTACTATTAATAGTAGCTGGTTGCTTAGATCCAACATTTGATGTAGTTAGAGGCTTGGTCCTTTTCTAGTTCTTCTTCTTCTTCTCTTTCTGTTTCTTCTTCTTCTTATCAATCTGGCTACTCGCTTGAGAGCTTTCACTAGGCGAAGAAGGAGAAATGGAAGGCGACCTGATGGGTGAAGAAGGAGAAAGGTCGACATGAGGTTGATGTGTGGGTGGTGTGCTTGCATCTAAAACACCTGCATTCGAGATCACCGGAGTGGTAACCCAATTGTGAGACCTGGAAGGCTCAAAGTAGTGATGTAAGGAGGACCAACGTTTCCATAAGAAGGAAAAACAAAGAGTTCCCTTCACAAAGGGGTTCCTTCATTGGTCATTCCGRGAACTGACGCCATAAACAAAAAGACCTAACCTAGATTCTGCCAGGGAGAACAAACAACACATGCTAAAAATCTAGTAAGCAAGAAAGCAAACAAAATCGTCTCATAATGAGCACACTAGTTGGTGATAAAATCCAATGTCGCGGGAACAAAGTAAGAAGGGGTTCTGATAGAGCAGGAGGAAAAGTTACGTTGATGACCTACTTAACGGACTTACACCCTGGTGCAAGCTCCCACACATAATCATGGGTATGCCTTCCAAGGAGCCCGAGTGAGTTTGGCCAACATCGATTCTAGGTACCGTCAAGACTTGCTCCTCCACAGTGAACTTGTGTAAAGACCCTAAAGAGATAGGCCACTAAGGTTACCAACTACAACAGTGATGCCTAGGGAAACAGTCGACAGTCTGATCCACGTGCAAGGGTAGGGTATCTAGCCCGAAATCAACTTGAAAGGCTTCCACTGATCTGTTAGAATATGAAATATGTGTGCTCATTTTTCCATTGACAATACCCTTGTCACCCAACCATAGGCCGAAGCCACCCTCTGAGAACCTTAACCTTGACAGAGAATCACTCTAAAAGCAAACCCTAGACTAGATAGCCAAACAAAGGGTAGCGCACCTTTCCCCAAGGATAGCGCATCACAAAGAGCTGATCAGATAGTCCAAACCCTAGCCAAGAGATAGTCCAAGCGTAACTTCTAGCTGCAACAACTGCAATGGCAGCTCTCCTCCAAACCTGCACAGAAACTGGGCAACTGCAGTGCACACAAGATTGGGCACTGCAATTCTGAGACTGCCTGCCAGAATGAGAACTGGCCTCCTGTATTTATACTAATTCTGGCTAACTGCCAGGGCCGACATCTCATTTTGGGTATCTGTTTATTCAGTATATAATATTATTTATGGCTGACTTCTTCTCTTGGAGGCTAATAACCTAATATAAATTATCTTCTTGAGCCGACAAGTCTTCTAGAGTTATTAGCCAATTGATTAGGGTTTCTTCTTGCTTCCCAGAGTATTCTATTCTTGTCAGGTTTACACGTGGAGGTAAATACCTCCCGCAGCTACCATAATATCAACATTCCCTCCTGGCTAGGGAGGTATTACGGGTAATGGTATTTGAGTACAAAACATACCATTCACCCGGTAGCATCAACATAGTTAAATAGACTAGATCATGAGCACCATCATCATCATCAGCTACATCATCTCTCGAAACCATACTTTATCTGAGTAATCAGACATGATGCTCACTCCACATAGTGATACACGAGCCATTCTTCTAATCTAGAAGAGTAAATGTTCTAAACCATTTTTTGTCTGGAAAATCTTTGTTCATCATTCATCTGGCTGATAATTATTTCCAATAAACTGCTTGATAGTCTTCAAGACAATCAGAACAAAATAGAACACAATTGTGTCTATCCATAGTAGTACATAACTACAATCCAGTTGTACACTACCACACCAAGTAACAAGTACTTGATCAATAATGTATAGTCACGAATAGTGGAACACATCCACCACAGTAGTATACATCTACTGTCATACAATCTTCATAACAATCATCTCATATCAACCTGCACAGAAACATTGTTATGATATAAACTGAATCATCTGGGCCAATCTTTCACTCACGTTTGTGAGAGATGAAAGAATATCTGCCCTCGGAGTAGAACAATGAGATATCTGGACTATTCTTCTCGAGCAAGGAAGAATAACTGTCATGTCTTATGAACCTGGACCATTCCCCATCCTGGGCCATTCTTCCTACACTAATCAAAGTGCACCCTGGAGAGAATGTATAAAACCTAAGGAATGTATGTCCCTGATTGTTGAGCCTGGACCATTCCCCACCTTGGGCCATTCCTCCTACACTAATCAAAGTGCACCCTGGAGAGAATGTATAAACCCTAAGGAATGATTGTCCAAACCAGTTCCTCTGTTAACCACAAGAGGAAAATATTGTCCTGTATCAACCTCCAAAACGGACCATTCATCATGTTAACCATAATGAGAAATCGTTGTCCAACGAGGTGGCCCAGTCTTCTTGAGTAACCGTCAAGAAGAGAGACTGCCCTAGACCACTCCCCATGTTAACCATAGTGGGAAGTCACTGTTTATGATACATCAACAATCTGGACCATTTCCCATGTTAACCACAATAGGAAATCATTGTCCATCATAAATATCAATCCACTTTCCGAACAGGAAAGAATCTGCCCAATCTGGACTATTTTTCAATCTTGAAAATGAATGTCCTCAATAATATTTTCAGTGCTCCCTCCCAACCTGGGAGTCATCTCTTCCTTTTTCAATAAGGAAGTCGTCTCCACGAGATCCAGCTTGAGTATGCAAACTCTTTCATCTTGGATAGAAGCTTTACCAAAATGTCTGCTTATCTGCTCATCTGTGGAGATATGTATTGGAGAACCACTTTCTCCTTTCTGGACTTCATCATGGATAATGTAATGCTTGATTTCAAATGTAATTTAGTCTGGAACACTGATTTTCTGTGAAGGCTTCATGTAGCTCTGAACAATAGAGTATATCATTGTTGGAAAACTGGAACATATCCATGTGACACTTCTTCTGTCATCATGAGATCTAATCTACTGAGTAATCATCTTGATGCTATAGGAAATCTTCACCACACTTCTGTTGTTCACTGGAGGTTCTCCACCAAGTTATCTTCTTCTATCTGCATACAAGGGTCTCTTTCTGGTATGCCTCAAAGTCTTGAGATTGCTTCTTCATACGCTCTTTATCCAATTTCTCTAGAGAATATTCTTTGCATTCATCTGATGTAGAACTCCAACTTATGGATGTTGCGAATGATATAATGACTCATGTAGAGATAAGTCTGGTTTACTGAAACAAATAATCATCATAGTCTTCTCCCTCCATCTGGGAGAACCTCTGGTTCTAGATCTCGCAATGCTTTCATTCATAAGTCTTCCATACACTGTTCTTCATCACGACTTTCAGTTCCTCTGCTTGATTGCTTTTATTGAGTTTATATCAGGCTGGCAATCTTGTGATTCTTGATACAATGACTGGTTGTGTTGGATTCTCTTTCTTTCTTTGAATCTTCATGTTCTTCCTCGTGTTTAGCTCTTGGGTCCATGAAGTGGATCCCATGCCCTAAAGTTTCCATTTCTTTCTTTCATCACAGGATCACAGATGTGAATGGACAACTAGGAATACTTTAAAGCTTCTCTTCGAAGAAGACTTCTTTTGAGGTTGAACTGGATACGTACTATCTTTCATGGCTGCTATCATGGATATATACTTCATCATCTTCTATGGATCGTAGGATTAGCTCCCTCCTAATTCTTGCTTCATGTATGAGTGCATATAATCGGCTCCCTCTGTCTAACAGAGTCCACACTTCCATCTGCATCCTTATTGTCTTCTGCAATATATAATACGTGCAATCTCTACACCAAGACCGACAAAGAAGGGTGAGTAACTCTGCCAGTCTTAATGCGACCTCGTGATTGACCGGTGTGTGAGAAGGGCTTCCCAGAATAAAATGTAGCAATTGGATTTCACCGCTCCCTAACACAGGATCCTATGTTTGTTTGCAGCTTTGGAAAGTTATCTTTCACACCTATTCCAAAGCCCTACAACTAATCTAATGTAGGTTTGCTACCAAAAAATGTGAAAATGTCTAATCAATTTTTAGTTTAGCGCTTGATTTTTAAGGTTGTTGTTACCCAAAGGAAAAATGGCGTGGACAATATGGTGTTTTGACCGAATCGAAAGTTATGCAAAGAGATGAAGATGCAATCTTTTCATTTCGATGAAAGCTATGCTACGAGAAAGAGAAAACATTAATCATCCCAGATGCACAATGTCCCAAAATGTCAAAAAACATGCAATTCTGCTACTTTAAATGCAAGCATTCAAGGAAGACAATAAAATGCGAAGAAGAATCCAAGAAAAGATAGGGAGAATAGAGAAACCACTCAAAACTTAATTGCTTGGGAAGATGACCTCAAAGATCAAATGGAATGGTGCATAGACCTTTGAATTTCTTCACAAAAGCTTCCACTCAGTCAGATAAACGAGAAGAAAACAATAAGTTGACTCTAAATCAACAAAGACAAAGAGTGACTTCAAGGCAAGGAAAGAAAATACCAAAATTCCAAACAAAAAGTGATCAATTCTTAGAAAACAGGGTGTTGAAGGCCAAGACCAAGATGAACTGAGATTGTAAAACTACTGAGCCAATGCCAAAATCAAGAAATGAATTAAGAGAGTGAAAATCCTAAAAAAATTCTCACAGAAAAGGGGCAACGCTTTGGTGTAAAGGGCACCAGAGCGTTCCAACGCTCTGTGTAAGGCCAACAGGGAGCGCTAGCACTCTGATAGCCAGGGCAGGGGAGTGTTGGGCTCTCAAAACTCAGAAAAATACCTAGAAAGTCAAAATTCCAAGCAAACTCAGTCAATCAGGGTGAGTATGATGAAAGAAAGAGGCAATCAATCAGATCTAAGAATCAAAACATGATGTGGAGAAGGTCAAAGAATGAGCAAAGATCAAGACAAGGCCTAGGAAAGGAATAAAAAATCAAATCTCCTCCCCAGTGGAGTCATCAATTTCTGTTACAGGTGAATCCTCCTACAAACAAGTGGGTTTCCTCTTGGTATCTAGACCCCTAAAACCAAGACATAAAGGGTCCTATCATTGGTCACTGACACCCTTTTAGATCTTAAGCTAATGAATGAAGAGGAAGAAGAAAAGTGTACCTTTTTAAATGGTGTTTGTCCTCGCAAAGTCCAAGTTGAGCTTCAATCCCAAGCTCCTCGATAGGTCCTGTAGGACAAACAAAGATACAACAAGCTTCCTGTTGTATTGAGATTAGCTCAAATACAGATCTATCTACTGAAGACAATTTCATGTGGAATAAACATAAACTTGAAAGAAACATGCCAAGCATGTATGTATATTAATGAGAACAAATGAAGAGTACTTACAATCCTCTGATGAAGGCACAACAACTTCTTCCAGCTCTCCTTGTCCAACCCCTTTGCTCAAGTAATCTACATTGATTATGCTTCAATGGAATCTCACTTATGGGATCATAAGTTTGGTGTAATTCTCAATCTCCATCTCTTGTATGTTGCCTATGAGATCATAGGTTTCATACTTCTAATCTTTTCATGTCTTGTATGTTTCCTATGAGATCATAGGTTTCATACTTCCAATCTTTTCATCTCTCTTTCACCATGAGAAGGCCTCCTTATATAAGCTTGGAGAGGCCCAACCACTTGAGAGATCTTTAGGATAAGTTGAGGATTCATCTCCTTCAATTGTGGATCTTCCCTAAGATCATGCCTTGAACTCATATTCGAATCCAACCAACTTAAGAGATTGAGGGGATTCTTCCCTGATTTATCTGAACAAACGAAAATTTGCTCAGGAAGGGTAGCGCTCCCCCAAAAGGGTGCACCGAGCGTTTCAACGCTCCCCCAAAGAAGGCTAGGGAGCATCGGCGCCCCCTGACAGTCGATAGGGGAGCGCTGCCTTCCAAAAATCATTTTTAAGTAGTTTTTTCATTGGCAAAAGGCTTGTACTCCTTGTCAAGTGATTTCTCCTCTTCAAAACTAGTCTTTGAGGTGTCTTAAGTGTCCTTATGATGTTGTTAGAGGCACGACATAGGCAAGATGGCAATATGATGTTTGCGACACTTGTGGTCAAGATGCGACACTTGCGGACAAGATGCGACACTTACAACACTTGTAATGACAACACTTGTGACACTATTGAAGTGAGAAATTTTGATGTGTAACACTTATCGTCTGGTTGACTTTGAAGTAAATGCCTTGGTGGAGCCTAGAAATGGGCTCTACCTCAAGAAGTATTACTCTTAGGTTGGTCACATGGGTGAGTTCTTGTACATATGTATAGTTCTTATACAATTTTTTTTCTTTTTTATTTTATGGACGTGTAGTTATTTATGTCTTCTTTTTCACTATGGCAGATGTCAAGTGAATTAGAGGTGTTCTTTGGGTTCACGGACAGCGATAGCTGACACATTCGGAGGCTTGCTTCCGCAACTTGGATGATTTTCACACCTAGAGGCCAATTGCTATCTTCCGGAGGTATTTGTCTAGGTGATGCCACAAACCATGTCGTCGAGTACAACGCAGTGATAGAGTTGCTTCGTGATGCCTTGTCACATGGCATTTCACACCTCTGGGTCTACCTAGATGCTCAACTGGTTGTGTCCCAGTTAAATGGAGTTTACCGCATTTATGATCCTACTTTGCACTGAGGTTTTCTTAGGGTATGTCTCTTAGAACGTTACTTTGATTACATTACATATATCCATGTTCATATGAGATTTAATCATATGACAGACACTCTAGCTAATCAAGTATTAGATTGGCATGTTGCACATACATAGAAAAGAAGCACGCACATACACATGTACATACATTTGTAAAAAATGTGATCCATAAGAAAAATAAGATGTATATATATATATATATATCAAAAGTGTCACGAGTACATAGGTGGGCGCGAACGCCTCAAAATAAAGTTCGGTGTACATCGTTGGGCTTATGCCCTCAAAAAATATACAATGGTGCCCTTGGCACTTATAAAGTCTAGCCTTTATAAGCTCGGGGCCTATTTGGCCCTGCCATAGTAAACGATGACGTTGGCTAAATGCCGGAAGAGCTGGACCCAAGTCTATGGCACCCCCACTACATGAGGCTACATAGAAGGCGTGAGATCCTCGATCTCAGCCATGGGTACTGTACGAGTGAGCGTGGTGAGGATGCGCTCCACCCGTCTCAAAACTCTCTCAGCCTCTTCGGCTGGAGGTCCCCCTGTGGCTGTTGGTTAGTCGACTGTTGTTGATCCCGCCTCTGGTCGAGGACGTCATCAAGTCCTCGCGAAGTCTGTCAAGCGCACTGGTCCCAGATCTGTACATAACAGATACACAACATTCAGTACTCTAATACACACATAAAAATGATATATATGAAAACAATTAAAATATTAAATAACATTGAAAAACATGTTACCTATCTCTCCTCGCTCCTCTTAGGGAGGCATGGGAATGTCCGAATCTCTGGAAAAGTTTATTCCAGCATAGGGATAGTCCTCTATCATTGGAATCTATTGTGCCCACTAGTCAAAAAATGTGTCATCGAAGGCCTCTATGGTCCTCCCTCCCCTCTGTCGTAGCAACAATGTTGCCCATCTGCATACTATTGGGAAGGAGGCCACATGCCCCTGCACAGTCTCTCTAGGACTAAGGCTGGGTACTCTCTCGAATAAGAATGAGCATAAAATAGTACCAAACCCGAAGTTCTTATTGCTATGTTCCCGACACTCTGTCACTTATCTCCTCGTGCATGTGAGCATGGTTGTACTCCAGTCCTAGGGGGCAATGTCTGCAGATTGACTGGTTCCCCTCTCCTTGAGAGGCCAGTCAGGAAGTAAATGTCCTCAGTTATTGGAGTCAACAATTGTCTTTCTATCATGAATGCCTCTGCATTCAGATGCTAGTAGTCAACTAGGGCATTTAGTAGCCTGGGTTGTGCCCTCATAAATGGACATTGGAAGAACTTCCACAGCCCATATTGTTTCAATGCGGCAATGGCAACAGGGTCCTCTTCGACCAACACATTAATGTCCTCATGTTTCCTCTCCCTCCAGTGGACATACATCATGTTCCATGGCAAATAAAAGGGAGCTAGTTCTTGCCTTTTTAATTTTTTTCCAAGCTTTTGATAGTGTACGCAAGCTATTTTGGCCTGAGTCGCATATGTACATGGGCATAGTGTTTTATGCCTGAGTACATACGTGGGTTGTCCTTGAGCAACTTGCATACACATAGGGCCACCCTGTTTAAGAAAGCGCGTCCCCTCAAAAACAAAAAGAAATGCATAAAAGAAGAATTGAATAGCAAGAGGGATGCATTTGTACTTACTTGGTCTAAGCGGAAGTTCGTTTCGTCCACTAAAGCTCTTGGAATCAACTTCTTTAGCAAAGGGGATTCTTTCTCCTTTTAGTCAATTTTCAAAATATAATGGTGAAAATGAGTTGTCAGCTTCTATTTATAGAATTTTTTTGCCCTTTTTGCCACTTTTTTGACCCCCTTTGTCGTTTTTCCTGGCTTGGAGATCATTTGGCTCCCTTTCTGGGTTTCTTATTGGATGTTATGGTACACCTTTTCAATTGGTTTGGTAACCTTTTGGAGATCGGTCACTTTTGGTATCCTTTGGTAAAAGACGTTTTTTCCAACTTTTTGCATAGAACTTAGAATTTCACCTCCACTTTCTGCATCTCATTGTCTTTTCTGCTTTGCCATAGGATCGATCCCACCGAGGTGCAACACAGAACCTTCATTGATGCTCTAGAAATGTCGTAATTAGGTGGTAGAGCCTACCTTTACATGGATTCCCTAGATATATCCTTGTTGCATTTTGGCAACCATGTTGTCTGTAATGACTACAGGCTCGTGAGTCCTTGTTAGTTCTGTCATGATTACGAGATTGAGCCTCATTCGTCTGATGCACCATCATTTTTGGCCTCACCCTCGGGACTCCCAAATGAGCACACTTTGTTGTCTTTCATGCTCGCTTTAAAATCTGAAAGCAACATCCGACGAGACTGTATTTATGCTTTTCAATCTTGTCTGGATTAACTGAGAAAAGTAGCCCCCTTGAGTCTTCTTTAAGCCCTTTTCAGACTCTCTAAACATGAAAAGTTTGTCAAGCGATCTTGTTGCCCTTCACGCTCGCCAAACTCAAATTTGAAGGCATGTATGTCCGGCGGTAGTTTACCCCTTTTTCGGTCCGAACGGTCAATTTTACGAATAAAGGTATGCTCTAGGAACTTAGGTTCCCTAGAAGAGTATTCTCAGGCGTAAGTTTAATCCTTTTTCGGGCCCGAGGGACTAAATCTTCTAAAAAGGAACATTCTCCTTGGTTTTGGTTTATCACCTTTTTCAGGCCTTGAAGATTACTTACAAAAAAGGAACCCCCATAGAGTCCATAGTTAAGCTCTTTTCAGACTCCCTAAAATTGAAAAGATCATCAAGTGACCTTGTTCCTTCACACTCATTAAATTGGTCCAGAAGAACATCTACTGGCATGAGTTTACCCCTTTTTCCAGCTTTTAGATTATAGCAAAAAAAGGTACGCCTCGGGAGATTCATCTTACCGGGAGAGTTCTCCTCAGTGACTTTTATACTTTTTCGAGCTAAGGAGACTAAACTCAGAAAAAGGTTGTGAGTCCATAGTTAAGCTCTTTTCAGACTCCTTAAAATTGAAAAGATTGCCGAGTGATCTTGTATTTGTCACACTCATTAAAATGGTTTTGAATAAACGTCTTTTCGGTGCAAGTTTAACCCTTTTTCGAACCGATTAGACTATCTCCGAAAAAGGTACTCCATGGAGTCTTCGTTTACGTTTTTTCAGACTCTTTAAACGTGAAAAAACTATCGAGCTTACCTTCTCTGTGCTCGTTAAAATTACATTGAAGGGGGTTTCATTGTGTCTTGCTTAATCACATTTTCATCTTTGCGTCTTTGGCCTAATGTCTGCTCCATGTTGCTCTCAATTGAACCTTTGAAGCATGCCCTATACGCAAGCCTTGTAGCACTTTGCCTCTACGACCTGACACCTTGACCCATGGAGAAATTTCCCCTTAGTGTCATTTTCCTGCACATGTCTCTTTGCTTTGAGCATTAGTGTGTTCCTTGTGCTTGGAACTAGTATGCTTGCTTGCGACACTCGTTCCTCCTTTGTAATGTAACATTCTTTTATTCTTTTTCAAGCACTCTAAAAAATTGAAAAAGACAAAAAAATTAAAAATCCCAAAAAGAGGGGACAAGAAATATGTATTCTTTTTCGGCAGCACAAATAGTTGCCCTTGGACAAAGCRCATCCTTCCATTTGTTCATCAAGCATTGAGATCTAGTATGACCTTAGGAAGTTGTTCTCGCTACATAGAGTTGTGTCCTCCTCCATTTGGTTACTCTTCCAAACACATGGAGAGTTTGTGTTGCATTCTGCATCGTGAACTTATGTCAATKTCATGTTGCATGAGTCTGATCATCTTTCATGCTTTTGTCCAAGGGAAGTTTCACCCAACCTGAGTCGGCCTTCTTACAGTTTGTCTCTTGACCTCATGAGTCGGCCATCCCGAGAGTCCAGTCAAGCCCTGATTCAAAAATCAACGAAGTTCTCTGCCTGATCATTGAGATCCTCTTGTCTTTTCCCGACGAGTCATCGAAGACCTCAGGGCAGTGAGTTATACACTCCTATCGTACTCCCACCTAAGTTTTGAAGATATTGAAGTTGTTACTCGAGCTTTGAAGGCCGCATCTCCAACCATCGGGCGTTACTAGCTTCTTGAAGATGGATACTATATTTGTATATCTTTGATTTCGAGATGTAGATCCACTATGTATTGCTCGTGGCTACACTTTATATACTTATATGACATGGATTTGCAGTGTATTTGATTGGCAACCATGATTTATTTCATCCCGAGCATGGGTATGCCCGCCTTAGAGAGACAATTGTTATTTTACAGATGGCACCTCCTGAACTTTGGTCCCGGGCTCACTCGATTTTGTACATTGGTGAAGATATTGTAATGTATTTTAGCAATCAATTGCTCTTTTAACCTCACACATCAGGGGGTATATGTTATAACCCTAAATTGATCTACACATGCATGCATAGTCTTGGCCCTCTTACTTGCATTTTTTGCCAAAGCACTGCTGAGTTGCACTTCTTAAAAAAATAATTTTTAGAAGATGTACGCGCCCTGCACCATTACTGCCCACGTACATACACTTGTTGCACCACTACAACTCGTGTACATATGCATGTTGCACCATTCCAACTCGCGTATACTTGCAAAAGTTGCAAAAAATAAAAAGTTGCAAGGAATTCGTTGAAATTGACGGGCTATTGGTAGTTTCCCAACTAATCCACCTGCTATAGCCCATCACCCATTCGAATAACCATCATTTTGTCATATAAAAGGAGGTTTTGGGGTCTCATTTCATATCTAAGCATAAGAACAGTGAAAATCTGCCCAATTTCACTTCCCCTCATTTCCCAAGATATTGTTGCCTTTTGTGAGAATTTGCCTTAACATTCCCTCATTAGCCCCTTCTTCATCCATTTAACCCATTCACTTTCCCATAAGAGATCAGAAGGTTGAGAGGAGAAGTTCATACAAGGTGCATTTGGAGCTTGGTGAAGAGGAGCTCGGACCAGGTTCGCGGAACGGTGGCCGACTTAGATTGTAAAGGTATAATCTTTGTGTTATTAATAAAATAATTACATTTTCCTGTCCCAAATGATGGTGTCTTGGATACTTTTATTGATTTATGCTTGACATTCTAACATCTAACCTTGACTTATATATGGAATAACATGCTTGTAGTTTCTTGTTTGTAAATCTTTGGATGCAGGTCAGCCCTGGGAGGAGGCGTGCAGTCATTGGAACTTCCAAGTGCGAGGAGGTCATCACCAAACGTGGGATTAGAGGTATAGTTACCCGATCTCCTTTTTCCTTGCTTTCTTTCTATTAGTTTTAGTATGTTTGGGGTAGTGTAGAGAATTAATTAGCTTTTAGACGGTTAATCGATCTACCTACATTCTGAACCCCGGTGTAGTAAAAGGGGGGGTTTTCCCGCTAGCACCAAGCAAGCAAGGCTCCAACATTCCTCTCCTCCAAGTGGAACAACCTCATGAAAACATGGAGAATGACCTCAAAAGTGGACTATCTCCTTATAATGTAATCAAGGAAACATCAAGGGTAGTCTCCATGGCATGAACAAGCCCTCAAATCAAGCAAAGATGCTCCAAAAGGCAAGGAAGATCAATCTCCAAGTCAAATCATCACCCAAAACATCCATATGGTTGTCCTAAACCCAACACATGTGGGTCGGCCCTCAAATCAAGTGGACAACACCTCCAAGTATGGTGAAAGAAGAACAACATTCTAGGATCTCCAATGTGGCATGTGTAGAGGATGTCTATGTAAGTAGCCCAAATGTGCCTCAAAAGATGTGACCAATGCCTCAAAATATGTGTATTGCCTCAAGAACCATGACACTGCCTTAGGAGACGTGAAATTGAGTGAACTTATGCATAATCATCTTTAACAATAGATGGCCAAAGTGTGATGAATACACAAGGGGTAAGAGACCATGCAACTCCCTTAGATCATGTGTCCCAATAGATCCACCCCAAGATGGTTGCATACCTAACCCAAATCATAAATTATTGACATTGTGAGAGTTACCAACACCAAGGGGTAGTTGACCATAGCCATAAAAGCAAAATCCAATATTGAGATGGTGACTAAAAGTATGGGCCATGACCGACCACATGGGGTATGGAGATACCACATAAGTGCCCTACCAATACATAGAACATCTAAGCATGGTCCAATATAATACATGAGTGAAAACAAAACCACACTTTTGACTCATCATGGTACAATAAGGCCCATAATTTGCTCATATGATGGTCCACATATGGCAAAAAAGTATAGGGTACACCAAGGAGAATATGAGGTTTAACACAACAAAAAACATGTTGTATTGATGATGATTTTGGGGCCTTGCAAAAATATCTATGCATGGGAGTAGGAAGAATTCAATTATGGTTCCTTTCTTGAAAGATACTTCAATTTATTGAGGTTGTTCATCTTTGCACTTCAAGATATCGAGGTTCTTCAATTTAATGAGGAAATAATTTTCACACATTATCTTTGAGTTGCAGTGTAATATATTATATCATTATTTAAATATATTTGTAGCATTTTTTTTCTAATATTTATGTATACTTTTTCATTTTTTATAGTGCCCAATATTGCAAAAATGACATAAACTCCAAGAAGGTGATAAAGTGAAAGTGTTAGATCCACACGATGCTATTGTTTTTTGTGTTGGATGAATTCACTCACTTTCTATAATCCATGGAGTGACACTGAGCCCTGAAAATGTCAATATTATTAATGTCACATGTAACATCCCCTTCCATACGAAGATAAACTAAATGGATGTAAATGTTTGAAAGTCAAGGAAGTTCACTCAATGGCTTTTGAAATATTTGCAAAAGAAGTAGAAGATTTTAAAGTATTTTTTTAGTTGGAGACAACAATGCTTGATGTTGGTGAGTGTATGGAGACAACATTCATTTGTACTACTAATGGATTAGTGGGAAACTTAGTACTTTACTTAACTTTCCAAATTATATATATAATACATATATACTTGTTCGAAGTATATATGTTTGTCCTTGATTTTATGGATATTATTGTTTAACCAACATCCATTTACAACATGTATATAGGTATGCAAAGGACTTATATATAACAATGGTATGTTGCATAAAACATCCACGATACCCATACATCTCCCCAACTAGTCAATTAATAATGTTATGTGTATGTGTATGCCACGCTATGTATGCACCGATGATTATAGGTTTGCCATTATGTAGACTAAAGCCATGGCCCATACAATTCTAGTGAAACCATGCACCAAATATCACCACTCAAACAGTGTCAATGAAATTGAGTAGGTAGGGTTCAGTCCTTTGCATCAAAAGCATAATCTAACTAATATATATGGAACAACAATTACAGTTGCATTGGAAACTTATGGTATCCAACAGACCCATCGTTGCCCCCAACTCAAGGCCACGAGGTTGAGTTCCACGACGATGCAATGAGTAGACAAGTATACAAACCAAATAAATGTAAATACCAACTCCAAATGATAACATAAGTTGTGTAACCCATTCGACCATAGCCATATAAGTCCCCAAATCACCACATGCACAAGTTAAATATTCTATCACAACCACCATTAATTAAACACACTAGACTATCGATTTGAGGGCTACCAATAGAGTAGGATACGAGCATCAGCAATGGGGAAAGGAGATGAATGCATACATGCATTCACATTTATGTATTACCTTAGTCATAGTTGAAAAGGGTAGCTTTACTAAGGGTAGTGCAAGTAATAACACGGGGTTGTTGGTAAATGAAATGGTCATGGATTCGAGATATGACTCACCCATGGAATTCAAACAACAAAGGGATATGGTGCTTTGCACTCTCAACAATATTAACTACGCAAATGGGAAAGAATAGCTTGATATTTGCATGCCAAGTTAGCAAATATAATAAAACAATAACAATAACATGCAATGGGTTGGAACCTGTTATCTCACAAATTGTAGCTTTGGCAAAGCCCAACCCAAGTCACAAAGGTGAGACAACTATGAGAGTACCTACCCACGGTCACCTTAGATAGACACTCCCCTCGCTTTAGTGACGATGAAATCACCACAAGGGGGGAATCTCGGTGACCTTAGGGGGATTGATATGGAAAATGATATGATGACGAGTAAGTGCCCCTATAGGTCAAGATTGGAGATGGAAGAAGGCTTGAAGAAGAGTCTTGTAGAAGGGTGAATGGTTGCCAAGGATTGCGTACATGCAAAACAATGTTAGCCCTGCCTGGAACAAGACAAATGATGATCAACCAAGCCTTTAACCAATGGGGATTCAACAAGAAGCCTTGTTGTCCCAAAACTGCAACAATATATAAGTGTATAAATCAGCAATAAACAATATCAATGGCTGCAAATTTAACCACCAAAATCAAGTATAAGATGATGGAAACTAAGCTAGCAATGACTAGTTAAACTTCCACAAAATGAAACAAGACTTTGGTGATGTTTCGAGGGTTTTTATATGATGTTATCAACAAGTTTTTGTAACAACCAAATGGATGTAGCAAACAATTGCTACAGAAACAAGATCTAGCCATAGAAAATAACAAGTAAACCGCTTGAATGATAACCAATAATTAGTAGAACAATAATCTAGGTTCACAAGTAAATTCCAGTGGTAGATTAGAGAGTAAAGAGTGAAAGAAAGAGAGTTTTTTTGCAGCCCTAGTGGCTGTAGCATTGAGTTTGTTACAACAACAAATTATTTGGCTAAAAGAGGATGCCCTTAGGGCACAATAATGCTTATAACATGTAGAAAATAATCCAACTTGAACAATTTTAATATCTCGTAAATTCACGTATACCAATGCAAGAATATTATATCTCCAATGCAACTTAGACTAGTTCCAAATCAATTGGGTTATGGAGTCTCTTGTGTAAGAGCTAGATTTGTTACTTCTATAAGGGTGTTATCCCTTTTACTTCATATAGTAAACAAATCTAGCAAGGTAAATCCATGAGGGTGTAAGCCCTTTTACTCCTCGTAGCAACCTTTGCAAATATAGCTTACTCAAAGATAACATGGTAGACTTGATGGAGGGTGTATGCCCTTATACTCCTCCAAGGGGTGTAGACAAATCAATGCTCGAAACAAGAAGAAATCAAACAATAAATGCATAAATTCCTTACCAATTTCAAGAATAACATGAAGAAACCCTTCTTTATCAAGTATATTCCGCCAAAATACCAAGAACAAGCCTTCCAAAAGATAACGCCTTATATTTCTTCACCAAATGACAAAAATACAAGCATCCAAGAGACATTCAAGAGAGAGATAGAGCAAAATGCCCAAGTAGGGCGAAAATTTCAGCCAAGAGAGTATGAAACTCTCAAAGTGATGATGACAAAATGAAATGAGAATGACCTTTATTTATACAAAGTCACTCAAAACCAACTTGTCCACTTTTTAAAATGTCAACAACAAATTAGAGAGACCAACCTTCTCTATTTGTCCTTTACAATTTAAAATTACAAAATCGTAAAGTAAATTGCCCCTTTTAAGGGTGACATTAGGCCTCCTAGAGAGATGTTGTAGCCTTTGGTGAAGAATATTGGACATCCAAAGGCCAAATGCCATGCCACCGAGTGCTCTAATGCATGCCAAGTGTCTCTCTCTCCATCAAACCATGCCACATCACCATCAACCATGGGAAACCCCATAAAAACCCTAGCCCTCGTGTGATGTCTAGGGCATGGAAGGTGACGTTTTAGGCCTTCCAAGGCCAATGTTGGGGTGTAAAGGGCTTGAACATGCTCATCTCATGGTGTCCAAGTTCCTCCAAAGGCAACGCTCTACCTCTAATGTGTCCAATGAGAGGGGGTACATCATCCAACCTGTGGACTTCATGCCCCTATGAAGGTCCAAGAAACCTTGTGCCTCCACAGAAATACCTCCACTTGGCAAGGCCCTACAAAGATAAACAAATTCACCCTCCAAGGGTCCACAAGTCACAAGTATCATGCCAAGCAAGCCATATCTAATAAAAGAACCACCCAAACATGTGCATTAAATCCCCCCTTTTCAAAATAAACAAATGCTCAAAGACCTTATACAACTTACCAAATTTAAGTATAGGAGGGTTGTCACGGTGGTCTATTGGGTAGATCATCCCCCAAGTCAAGAAGTTTTTCCCAAGAGGACCTTCTCTAAGTCATGTAAAGAGTATGAGATGAATGGGGGTGTGCTTTCTAGGCACGAGGTTTCTTGACATACAAGGGCTCGTATAGTCTCATTTATGGGCGCCTTGGTAGAGGGTGCACTTGCTCTTGAGTTACCAACTATTTAGGTGTTATTTTCCCCAGACCCCTTCTTAGCCATCTTTCCAATCCCTGCTTTCATTTATTTGTAATTTGCTAGTTCCTTTATAAGGTTTCAAGCTTTAGCATTTTCAATTTGGGACCGGGGCAGGCACTGAGTGGGTAAAGCTCAAGTTTGGACTGACTTTTGATGGTCCACATTTGTTGTGTTCACTTTCTTTTCAACATTGGTTTCTTATTCTTTTCTAGGAGCTACAATCTACCTCTAGGCTGTCAACCTCTCTTCCCATGAAATGAGGTACAAGCCCTTCTTGGGTCAATAAGTCTGAAAACCTAGAAGACGAGGAGACGAAAGGGGTAAGACATGTGGAAAGTGGCAAGTATGGACAGGATGGTACGATGACTCTCAAAGGAGACCCCCCAATAGAAACCCTGTCCCTGAGGGTGACCCACTAGGACAACAAGTCAACCATCAAGGTGAAATGAGACAAAAGGCATAATTTCCAAGCAAAAGTTTTCAAAATCAAGAAAATACCCTTTGCAACATGTTCAAAATGCTTAATTTATTAAAATGACACTTAGCACAACATCATACTTCTTAACTCATGGAGCAAGACCTATTGTCCTCTGTGAGCCATGCTGGTGTGGTGGACATTGCTGCCATCGATCAAATGGTGACGTGTGGTAAGATAGGGGCCTTTTCCTGCTCTTCTGCATCTCAGTACTCGATGTTTTCAACCTAAGGGCCTCGAGACATCATGTCCTTAGTTATCCCTAGGAATGGGGGATAACATAACCTAAGCAATGAATGGAAAGAAACACTTAAATAGAGGCTAAGAATTTGATAATGAACACCCAAGCTACCAAATGACCTCATGTGTTATACATAAACCCAATGAAGGAAAAACACAGGTTATTCCATGTATATGAGCTCACATTTCTAGCATTTCCATATTCCGATGGTGTTTTTATCGTATTTTCCATTGCAACTAATAGTTTGAGCACCTTGAGCAACTAATCAGCCTTCTTTGTAGATCAAACCAAGAAATGTAAGATTTAGATCATTCTACTGAGCTTGGCCCTCGACAAAATGAGTCAAGGAGAGCTGATATTAATGGAATAAACCAAGCTTTCAAACCAACCATAAGAGCAACACATAGAGCCAACCCCAAAACCATAGAAGGATGTGTCCAAGGGCACGAGTAGAGCCCACTCTCTCAACCTCCAAAACTCCAAGGATACAAAGAGGTCATGCTATGGCAAAGCACTGAGAAGCAAATCGAGTAATGAGTGAAGTGACTAGGGTCAACAACCCTTGAAACTATGAGGTCACATACCAATCGTCTAATCAAAACCAAGGGTGGAAATTAATTGATGCACCATGCAATGCACATTAGTATTTAGTACATGGTTCAATTCCTCGTACCTTTAGGACAAGTAGCAACATTTATTCCACATCTTCGACCACATGCATCTCGAGGAAATCTTGATGATAGTCCCATAATCATAAAACCCAATGTATATGCCAAAACCCAAGGTCAATTGCAATGCATAGTGTGGGCTAAGGTTGAGACTATATGTCTCAATGCTTAGCAACTTTTCAATGTATGTGCCATAGAATGTTCACTTGCATCTTGGTTTGTATTGCTTGCACTTTAGAATAAGTCTAGGCCTTGTTTATATGATGTGCCATAGTATAAGTCTAGGATCAAACACTTTGCATACACACCGCTTTATTTACTAACAATACCATTCTTCTATTTTGGAGGTGCCATGCCAAATTGTGGGTAGAGATGGAGCAATCAATCACAACAATCGAAACAACCATCGTGAATCACATCCATAACATATAACTGCAACATATACCACCATAAACAAAACTATTTGTCAGTACTACATTCCATATCAAAATGAAAACACAATTGCATCTATATCGACGTCACAATAATCACAACCATAATACATGTGAGAAGCAGAGAGCCTAAAATAAATAGGAACAAGTCATCATGATAAACATAACTACAATAAGCACAACATACTTATTGCTCCAGTGCAACATTAGCATGGTGGACCTTAGTAGCCTATATAGTATATTATTGACGAGGAAATTAAAACAATAGCCATGTCAAGTAGTTAGGGTAATAGTCCATCTCATTTCAACAGTAGGTACGAGGACTTGTCGCCAAACTTGGTGATCTTTTCTATGTTGACCACAAAAAGGGCCAACAAAACCTATCTTCGAGTAGTTAAATATGCTCAGTGCTAAAGAATGAAGGGATAATCTTAGAGCATCACATATCCTCTTCTAGAATTGAGGTTGATCCTACCTAAGTAACTATCAACCATGAATTACCAGCACCTAAAAAAAAAAAGGATGTCAAAATCTCTCTTATCCATGCAGGGTATTATAGGAGATTCATCAAAGATTTCAATGAGATTGCAACACCATTGTTTACATTTTTTTTGAAAAATACCAAGTTCCTTTGGACATCAAAATGCCAAAGTGCATTTGAAGTCTTAAAGGATAAGTTAGTTCTAGCTGCGGTGTTGCAAGGACCTAACTAGGATCCTCCATTTCACATACATATTGATGTTTCTAATAGAGCATTAGAAGCAATTATTGGAAAAAAGAACTCAAGGAGCAATATGCATTTTTTTTTTTAACCATGGGGAATCAGTAACTCATTAGAGTGATTTGGATTAGGCCAGGGATCAAACCTACTAGTTGCCACTATAACCCAAGAGTATATCCAATAACCTTCAAGCCAAATATACCAATAACTTGTGACTCAACAAGAGCCGAGGTGTCCCACTTGAGGGCATCTACCCTTCTAGCCTTATCACAATGGGCCTACATGTCCCTCTACGAGAATTGAACCTAGTGGGGAGGATAACACGCATGCTACCCAACCACCCAAGCTAAACCCATGTGACAAAACTAAACTATACTATTAAATACATTTTTTTCCCCTTGCAATAATATATGATATAAACAAGTTTCAACATTATATCATTCTTGAGTTCTAGATCTGGCTCCCAAAATCGCTTAGAGGTCGCCTAGGGTTAACCTTTTGAGCGCTTCTGCTGCAGCCATGGCCGCCCTCGAAGGAGGGGTGCCATCGCCCCCTCCTTCCACAATTGACTCCTTCCGCAAGCTTCTGGCCGCCCATGGCAAGAAGCTTCCCCCAACTACTCCCCCAAGCCTCGTTAAGAAGCTCGACTCGATTCCAGATATTGATCTCCCCCCTGACCACCCTATGCATGTAGCAGTCTCCCTGTCAGATCATGGTTTGGTAGGACAATTTATGGCGCTCTGGCCCTCAACCAGGTCCACAAACAACTGAATCCAAAAAAACTAGCACTCGCTGATCCAGAACAGTGTAACCTGCTATGCGGTGGGAAGAGGCTTCTTTATCTTCAAATTCATCTTGCAAGAAGATCGAGATCTCATCTTCAAAAACAGACCTTATTTCATGGGAACTCAAGGGCTCTACCTGAACCGTTGGACGCTAAGCTTTGATCCAGCGGTGGAAGTGCCCAAGGACATCCCGGTCTGGGTAAGAATCCCAAACCTCCCAATCCATTACTAGAATCCCACTTCGCTCCAGGCAATCAGAAATGGGCTCGGTCATTATATCGACAGGGTGGACCCCAAGGACCAATACTCCTGCGCGCACATTTGTGTGGAAGTGGATCTAGAGGTAGGTCTCCCAGAGGCAATCAAGTTAAAGGTTGGAGACTGGCATCATTACCAGACGCTTGATTATGAACAACTTTCGTTCAAATGTAGGGGTTGTCACGAGTACGACCACTTTCAGCGAAACTGCCCTAAAGACCCAAACAAGGAGAAAGACAACGGAGAAGGATGGCAACAACCCAGAAGAGGAAGAGCCTCATCCAAGGCAAAAGGCCCAAGGAACGAAAAGACAAACCCTGCTCAATCCAAGGAGCAAGGAAACCAACCAGAGACGACGACATTGAACAGGTTTAGGGGGCTAGATCCAGAAATAGAGAAAACAACAGGGGAAGCCCCTTAGGATTTACCTATAGAAGAAGCGGAGCAAGGGAAGTCAACACCAGAAGCCAGATAGGAGCCAATTCCAAAAAAGGTGGAAGAGCAAGGACAAACCGCGGGGGGAAAGAACCTAGAGCCAGAAGTGGAGGAAGGAGAGGTCTCCTTAGATAGTGACAACGAGGGAGCAAGTGACACCATTATCACCCCAATAAAAACAAGCCGAGGCAGGAAATCCAAGAAAGAATAAAGAGAAAAGGAGACATACAAAGATGTCTTGAGTGGATTGCAGACAACAATCAGACAATTGATCAATGTTAAGCAAACAAGGAAGCACTCCAGGGCCCCTCGAGGAACCCATATCTCCCCCCCAGGTAAATCATGAGACTAACCTCCTGGAATTGCAAGGGTTTCGGTAGTAGAATAAAGGAAGAGGTGCTTAAAGATATCATCAGAACTTCAAACTCTGAGATCCTTCTTATCCAAGAAACCAAGATGGAAGAACAAGACTTCCTCAACATAACAAACGCAGTTTGGAAAACAAGCAAAGGAATAGTAGAAAGCGCAAGAGGAGCCTCGGGAGGTATAGGCACTCTCTGGAACCATACAAAGTATGACCTCATTAAATATGAAACATGCAAGCATTGGATCTACACTAACCTCCTTCACAAAGAAACAGGCCCACAGGTAAGTCTCTTCAATCTTTATGTGCCTGTCCTCTTGGAGGAAAAAAGATTTTGCTAGGATACCCTAAAAGACTACCTGCTACTAAATGAGATGGAAAATATCATTATTGGGAGGGACCTCAATGTGACCCTAGCAGCGACCGAGAAAAAAGGTGGCTCCATTGTGTGAGATCCAACAAGGAAATGGGTAGAAGATATCATGTTAGATTGGGAGCTAGAAGATGTCAAACCTTCTAAAGGGAAACACACGTGGTCTAATAAGAGGGCATGATCGGGGCACATTGCTGCTAGGTTGGACATATTCTTAGATCATATCACCTTTATGCTTCTGGGCCTCACCCCGTCCTCCTCCATCCTCCCTCATAGTGTGTCAGACCACAAACCAATCATGTTGAATATTTCACATGACAAGAACCTCGGGCCAATCCCTTTCAGATTTAGCCCAGCCTGGCTCCAGGATGAAAGCTTCCAGGATCTGGTTACCAAAACCTAGAATGAAACAGTAAGAGGCTCTGCCTTTTTTGTTTGGGAAGAAAAATTCAGAAGATTAAAGGTAGCGCTAAAGTCCTGGGCAAAAACTCTTCCTAACCCTATTTTATCCCGCCAAGAACCCAAAAACAACTTGAAAAACACCAGCTAGATATGGAAAATCAAGAAATCACCCAAGAAACTTTGCAACAAGAGGATCAACTCCAAATGAATTGACATCAAGCCTGTGGAGAGGAGGAAAAGTATTGGCAACAAAAATTCAGGAGCCTCTGGTTGGAAGCAGGGGATAAAAACACTGGCTTCTTCCACAAACAAGTTGAAGCTCGAAAGCAGTTCAAGAATGTCATGGAAATTCAAGTCCAAAATCAGACGATAACAGATTTTGAAGGCATAAAAGCAGCTGCGACAGAAGCCTTCGAAAGTCTTTACACAGAAACTCAAAGAACTGCTATAGATCCCAAAGATTACCCCCTCTCTTTAGTTCCGACCCTCATTCATGAAGATGTCAACATCAAGCTAACCAGGGTAGTCGACCAACAAGAAATAAAAGAGGCACTTGATCAAATGAACCCAGACAAAGCCCCAGGTCCAGATGGGTTCACAACCAGATTTTACCAAAACAGTTGGGATATAATAAAATCAGACCTCATAAAGCTTATCAGGAAGTCTCAAACTTGCACCAAGATAGGAGGAGGAACAAATTCGTCTTTTCTTGCTCTCATTCCCAAAGAAAAAGGAGCAGTCAACTTTGAAAGGTTTCGTCCAATTTCTCTCTACAACACAAGTTACAAAATCCTCACCAAAATAATAGCTAACAGACTTAAAAATATTCTTCCCGCAATTATCCCGGAAAATCAAGGAGGATTTGTAAAAGCCCGGTATATAGTGGATAACATCATCCTCGTTCAAGAGGCCCTGCACTCAAGCGTTCATAGAAAAGACAAAGGTATGATAATCAAACTCGACTTGGCAAATGCGTTTGATAGAGTCAGACATAATTTTTTGTTCAAGGTCATGGAGAATTTTGGTTTCGCCTCCTCCTTCATAAATTGGATTAAATCTTGTATCAATTCCCTCTAGTGAATGGCCAGGCCACTAAGTTCTTTCAAGCCTCCAAAGGTCTTCGACAAGGCTGCCCCCTCTCCCCACTCTTCTATGCCATCCAAGCCTCGATTCTCAACTACCAACTGGACCATGACCAATCGCAAAACAACCTTCTCGGCCTGAGAATTGCCCCTGGGGTAAAAGACATCAACCACACCCAATTTGCAGATGACACGTTGCTAAGGGAAGGAGCGAGTATGCCTACAACAAGGAAATTCAAAAAGGAGTTAGACGCCTACACAGAAGTCTCAGGAAGTGTTATAAGCCTTGCTAAAAGTAAGATCTTTGGGTGGAACATAACTCCAAGGGAGATGCTAGATATCTCAAGAATCCTTGGAATGGAAGGCTGCACCACCTGGGATGCATTTAAATACCTGGGAGTCCCTATTTTCAAATCCAATCCAAAGGCTTTGAATTGGGATTAGCTGATAGGAAAACTTAAAAATAGAATAAACTCGTGGGGAGCAAACTGGTTAAACCTTGCAGGCAAAGTGGTCCTCATCAAAGCAGTGTCAACAAGCATCCCAATTTACCAAAGCTCCTTACTTTTGGCCTCGATGTCTACTTTCCAGAAAATTGAAGCGTTGTTCAGAAGATTCCTCTGGGAGGGAGGGAAGCAGACAGGGAGGAAATTGCACCTTATAAGCTGGGAAAAAATAACCAAGCCCTACCTTGAAGGGGGACTCCAATTTAAAAACCTCCAAACTCAAAATTTAGCCTTGGGAGCAAAGATCTTATGGCGCATAATCACCGGAAATTCCTCCTGGAGTAAAAGAGTGTTATGGAAGAAGTACTTTCAAGGCCCTAGGAAAAAGTGCCTTGACAGTCCAACAAAGGTGGAGAAAGGATCCCTAATTTTCTCTCTTTTCCAGAAGGCTCTTAGACACTTTAAACCTCACCTCACTTGGACACCAGGAAATGGAAAATAAATCAAGGTTTGGGAAGACTCAATCATGGGAGACCCACCTCTAGACTCGAAGCAGGGTTTAGATCGACTTAAAGAGTGGATGAGACTCCAGGATTTACACGGTATGTGGGATATCTCACGTTGGGAAAACGATGAGAGCCACTCCTGGCTAAGGTGGGAAATTGTCAATTTACCTCCAGAGCTAGAAGAGGAGTGGAACATGCTAAAGTACTGGCTGCAAGGGAGAACCCCTTAAACAAAAGGAAAAAAGACAAGAGAGGGTGGGGACCGTTTTCTGGACTTTACAATACAACAGCAGGATATCAACACATAGCAGTAGTCCCCCACGTCCCCCAGACCCAACAATTTGGAAAGCCATCTGGTCCTCCAAGTCAATTCCGAAGATAGATATGTATGTCTGGACCACGACACACAGAGGTATTCTCACTGGTGAAAATCTAAGAAGAAGAGGTTGGGAAGGCCCCTCCAAATGCCCACTCTGTTGTCAAGAAGAGGAAACTACAAACCACCTACTTTTAAGCTTCACTTACTCCAAAGAAGTCTGTCATTTAACCCTTGGACTGCACCCAGACACTCTTGTTTTACCTCAAGAAGTCACCGCCCTACTCCGGAATTGGAACTCCCTCTGCCCTTTTCAAACAACAAAAAAGGGCCAACTCTCCACTCTTTGGATAACTCTCCCAAAATTTATTCTCTGGAAGATTTGGCTTGAACGAAATAACAGGTTATTCAGGGAAACCAAAAGCAGCCCTGCTCAGATAACCACTAAGATAAAGGCCCATTTTGGCGAGAGCGCCCCCTACTTCTGTAAAGTAGCAAACTCAAAGCCGTTAGAATTGGAAGAGAAACTCTAGATTGAACTCCAAGATCAACAACAACAAACTCATAACAACTCACACCACCAAGAATGGGAAATCAGGATGGAGGAGCAAGAGTTCAAAGAATGGAAAAGAAAGGAAAATAAGTATATTCTATACTTTGATGGAGCCTCCAAAGGGAACCCAAGAGTGGTAGGAGGAGGAGGAATCCTGGTAGGCCCCAACGAACTCCCAGAAATAAGGTTTTCCTGGGGACTTGGCATAGAAACCAATAACATAGCAGAAACACTAGCCCTTTGGCAAGGGCTAAATCAAGCTATTTTGCACAACGTCCGGGATCTGGTGATAATTGGGGATTCACGACTAATAATCCAAGCCTTAATTCTCCGCAACAAAGCCCAAAATGCAAAACTCCAATACATTTTGGAGAAAATCCATCTCCTCCTAGGAAAGCTTCGAACTTATCAGCTTTACCACGTCTTCCGGGGAATGAATGCAACATCAGACGAAGAGGTCAACAAGGGAGCCCTCTCAAGAATTAGAACCTTACAAATCAACGGAACCTCGACCAGTTGGGAACTCCCATGAGAGATTGGAATAAGACAGGGATGCGAGCTGGCAAGTGGGAAAGTCACGTCCTTGAAGGTACAAGGTCGAATCCACCACAGTTAGCATTCAGGAGGAAGTCAGATCTGATGGGGTCGCCCATCATTTGGTCGTTGAAACCAAGCAAGAGCCCATGCTCTCTAGATCACGCATATCACATGGGAGCAGTGAATCGGTGGATTTTTGAGTTAAAAGGAGATGTAGAGAAGGAAGCCATGCAGTCCAGAAGCAGTCGAAGATTGGGAAGGAAGGCAAGCAACAACATAGTGATAAGAGGAGAGAGAACCCCGCGTAGGAGCAACAACCCAGAAACAGCAAGGGAAGCGATGGCGTCGAGCTCAGGCAGTTAGCCAACGACGGAAGAGCGGCTGGCAACACTAGAGGCGAACATGCAACATCTCAGGCATCAACTGAACAATCTGGACGACTTCCTCCAGAACTTAGATATCAACACAGGGAGACGGCTGGAGATGTTGGAAAATGACATCACTTCTACCAAATTCGGACTTTCTGAGGAACTGGGGAAACTTCGCAAGGACCTCAAAGACCCAAAACAAGAATTTGATGAAAGGGTCAGCAGTTTGGAACAACAGATGGAGCAGTTGAATAAAGAATGGAAGCAGGAAAGGGATCACCCCAAGAAGGGAGGCTCCAAGTAATTTGGCAAGTGACACCTAGGCCAGGAATTGGCCTCTGCAAATAACTCTGCGAGGAAGGCATTTTGTATAGAAGCCTCCGCAAGTAACAACTATGTTAAGAACTACTTGTGTGACGTTTGTAACTGTTTAGTCATGTTTGGCCCAGCTCATATGTAACATAACCAGTGGCTTGCCACTGCTTTTCTATAATAAAATCCCATTATCCGTTCCTGTAAAAAAAATAAAAAAAATTATATCATTCGTTATGCACTTTTTGTACCTACTCATTACTTCTATTATAAAGTTTTTATTTAACTATTCTTAATGAGTATGATATTCAATCTTTGACTCCTTTTGCTAAACATAGATGACATTTGTGGTTGTACATCGCCACTTACCCAATTAGAGAGCATCATGCTTTTCTATTTTCACCCTTGCCTTGAATTTCTCTTAACTACAATCCAACCAATGTCCAAATGATTCTCATAGCCTTATCTAGCACCATCACTTACTTATTTGCATTTGCTGAGACAAGTAAAATTTGAAAGCATCATCTTAAAACCACCATCTTGCTAAAAGTGAAGCAAGTGAGTAAATCATATAAAATCCTCTAATTCATAAATTAGACTTTCACTCCCACCCAATGACATCTTAATGTACCCAATAGTGAAAAAAGAGCTCACTAAATATTTAAAAATGTTTTCGAGTCCCTCTGTTGAGTTACATACAAATAAGTGAAAGTCTTAATACGGACAATGTCTTAGCGCCGATGGCACTGTGCACGTTAGGAGCGGGCGTCAAAATAAATTTATCTCCTCCCGCGTCAACGGGAGGAGCAGTCCCAGCGAGAGCCAGAGCCTCCACAGGTAAGTTCGATTCCCCCAACCCTCCTTTTTCTCAGCAAAATATTTAAAACGTCCCTCTAAATCCAACTCGATGCGTCTGTCAATGTTCAAGGTTGCTGTTGGGGACCTAATGGCAGACGCTCTTCTCCCAAGTCTCACCGGTTCAGAAGGGCCGAGTTCAAATCTCGCAACAATGGAAGAACTCTTCACAAGATTTATTTGCACAGAGTTCCGCCTCTGGACAGAACAATTATTTGCGATTGTGGCGTTCGGGAATTCTTTTCTGGCGACAATGGAGGAAATCGCGACGGAAACAATGGAGGAAACGGGGATAAAAATGGAGACGACAGTGCATCTAATGACAGTAATCCTTTTGGGAAGATATCCATAATATACTGGCAGATTCGTTCCAGGGACAAATTATCAGTAAACAGAGCATTATTTTGTCTGTTAATGACCGGCTGCCTGTGGCAACATCAGCTGTTCTCTGCTTTTGCCAAGACTGCTTATAGTAATAACCCTCGGACGGAAGAGAGTCCGATAAATTATTCAGGAAATGGTGAAAGCGCGGTTAAAGAGACCGCCGAGATGTTTGATGCAGTTTGGGAAGTTAAAGGTGGGCAGTGGAGAAAACTTTTATTGGATCTTGGTAAGGATAAATTTGTTAGGGAGGAAGCTGAGGGAAATGCAGGCAAGATGAATTCACAGAACATTTTGTCGGGATCATTGACATGGTGCCGGGGCTTTATTCTCCGTCTAATGTTACCAAAGGGATATCCTGCTAGTGTGACTAGTGATTTTTTGGAGTATTCTCTTTGGCGTATGTGCCAGGGTATTGCCAGTCAAATGAATGGTGTGCTTACCACCCAGGTGCTTTAATTTTTGTTACCACATTGATTTTTTTTTTCTATATTTTCATTAGTCCAATTCTCCTTACTTGATACTACATTAGTACATTACTAATCAATTTTATATGCATAATATAAGCCCGAAGGGTTCACGCTTCTTATTTCCCAAAACCCTCTAGCCAGTTTCTAGCACCTTCCTACACATGCAGTCTCCCATTTCCTATCTACGCTAACGTAGTTATTTTGTGTCTCGTGGTCCCAATGCAAAGAAGGTGTTCCCATCATACTTGAAATCCTGCTTTGGGTATGTCTTGTTCAACCTGCTATGATAATTTATTCAGGCGCAAAGAGCAAAGAAATTGTAAACCTCATGGTTGTATCTGTTATAACTGGTGTTCATATTGTGTATTGAATCAACTTTGGTGATTTCACCATGCCAATGCTACTTCTGATGCACCTGGTATCAAATATCGAAGCTCGAAGTTCTGACACCAAATGAGGCCTAGGTAGTTCCAAATCTCGATTCTCAACTCATCAGAACCACTGTTGGACTTCGTCGATGCCTGTCAGGCAGGAGCGTGTTGAGTACTATTTGGTTTTCAATCTTCTCCTTCCTCAAACTTTTTGTGGCAATTACTCTTCAGATCCTCTGCATATATGGCTGTAGATTCGGATCTCGCTCAAATTCTTTCTCAGTCTCACTGTTGTTTTTGAAAAGATTCAATGAAATAGTTTCAATGCGATTGATTAAATGTAAGACTTGCATACCAGTCACTGTTCAGAAATAAAAAATTGTCTCATTCAACATAGAGTTTCAATTATCAATTGCAAACAGTTTATCAATACATAACGATTTACAATTCTTTCAACAACTGCATACTACAGAGCATTATTCGTGAGCTTTACAAGTTTTTTGGGATTTCATATCAAGTGCAGGGCTGAATCGTAATTTTCAGGACTCTCTTGTCTAGACCTTTAGCTCTAACTGCCGATTCTCTATGTGAATTGTAAACTCTGATAATCACTTAGGAGTGTTATAAATTTGGCATGAGTTATGCAAAATGTCAAGAAAGAAATTACAACAAAAGAAATGACTTAAAACACACTTTTCACAAACACTTTGAAGAGAAACACAAGTAAAACCCTTAAACAACCATGCATACAAGCAACTAAGAGGCCTTATTCTCCAAGACAAGTGAAAGAAGAGGAAACACCTTTAAAAGAAGTTCAGTGCAACTGTATTGATGGTGCCCTCGTAGTATAGCTAAATTGATGATGACCCTCATAGTATAGCTTGAAGAATTTTGAGGCTCTTTAAGCTGCTAAAGGTCTGAAAATTTGGAACTGTTTTATGAACAGGCCTGTTCTTTCACAGATTTATGGTTGCCTTCAAGACTGATTTAAAGCTCATTTAATGCTGCTGTTTAGGGGTTAATTAAAGTATAGTTTGCTGCCCACTGTTAGCTCCTTAAACATGCATTAAAACAGTAAATACACCCCTCTGATTTTTAGCACTTAATGCTGATAATAAGCATGCACACCATAGCATTTTTGCTCATGAATTTTTGGTCAACATGACCCTGGAAAAACCCCCAAGGGGAAAACCAGTGAAGAGCAAATTTATTTGGAGTTTATAGGAAAAATATTACAGCAAAGAATACAACCAACTTATTTCTGGTTAGCTCCCCTTTTCTTCCTTGTAATTTGAAACAGCAGACTGCCTAGGAAACAACGCCCTTTATCTCAGACTTCAGCGCTGTACTTCCTGTAGTTGCTGTTGAGCAATGCCTTGGAATTTATGCCCTTCCTGTAGCAGAGAGTGCGCCTTTCCTGTAGCAGAGAGTGCACCCTTCCTTGTAGCGCCTTCTTCCCCTTCCTCAAGTGCACCCCTTTCTCCTCCTCTTCCTCACTTCTTCTGGACTCAAACTCAAAGTGAACAATGAAATGCCCTTTTTCCTCCTTCTCTTTTCCTTTAACCTCATCAATAGGTTAACCTAGGAACCAATGGCTAGGATTAGTCCTAGCCAACCAAGATCAAGGGTGGATATTAGATCTCCCCCTTTATTTAAGTTCCCTAAGTCACTTTATGAAATAAAGTCACTTTATGATTAAAAGCTCATAAAGTCGCTTTGACTTTATAACATAAAGTAAAGTGAGTGAGGGTCACTTTTCCCCCTTTAGTGTTAGGCACTCAATAACACTAAGGGACCACTTTCCAAGGTATAAAAACTCAACATAGCTAAATTGACGATGATGACGATGATGATTACTTTCCACTGAGACTGACTTTGGTCTATTGGACCTTAATAAAAATGATAAAGAATCAATTGGTTTGCGTTAGAATTTTATTTCTATTCTCGAAATGATTGGAGAGAAGCTTTTTCTAAATCTCCATAATTTTGATGAGTTAGTTGGTTAGGAAGGTCGGTATTGTTATGAATATTTTCAAATCAAGATCTAATGTGGGCATATGCAAGACATTCTAAGAGAAAGTGCATTTCATCCTCCAGTTTCTTGGTATCACAAAGATGACAAGTTCTCTCATCGCAAGACGTTTTAGGAATAGTCTGATGCCTTGTTTTGTAGAAATTTCTGCATTCAAAGAATTCTAATGCAAAACAGAAATTTCACCTCTATCCAAGAGGTTTCCTAGATCTTAACCCCGTGCTTTTTCATCCTTAGGGGTATTATGAAATATAAACAAAACAACAGCAACGATGTATTATATTTCAATTCTCAACAATCCCAATACACTAGGCAATTCAAGAAAAAAGATACCAATGTGTTCCAGTGAGTTTTAGTCCTCCAGGGCAATCTTATCATGCATATAATAGATCTGAAAACCACTTATAACCTGTAAATACAGCAAAAAATCTGCCCTTCTTCAATTATAATGTTAAATCACTTAACACGTTCACCTTTAACTTATGTCAAATTGACAAGACATGAGAGCTGGAAATTACAAAACATGAAGAAATAGATGACTCAAAATCAAATCTGGAATTACATAAGTATTGGACAGTTGGAAACTTCATTAATATGCATAAAGATGAAATGCATGTACACACCATAGCCTTATCACAAGGCTAGTACAATCCTCTAGCTCTCCAAAATCCTAGCCAGGGAAACCAATGAAAACCCTAGCTCACACCAAGAAGATCCAATAAGCATGCATCACATAAGCATGTCCTCCAAGGCAAGATGTTTTCTCTTCTTCTTCACTTCAACAAGTAAAAGCTATGGTTTCATCTCAAAACCCTAGTCTCCAAATTTTCAATGGATGAAACCCTAACCCTAGTTTTCAAAATGCTCCAACAAGCTTAAGAAACCCTAGCGACTATTAAAATTTAAGCTTTATTTATTTTAGATCTGGATTTAGCTTCTTTTTCAACACAAATACACTTAGATTCACAAAATATTAAACATATAGCAGTAGAAAAAAATAGATCACATCCACAAGAACACAAATATACCCTGGGGAAACCCTCAAAAGGGAGAAAAAGCCCTGCAAAATCTTCCTTCTATTTGATTAATAAGCTTAGCAGATTACATCAAACCCCAATGGGGTGCTACGGTACAAAACTTACAAGAGAGAGAGAGGACGACTAGAGACCTATGCATGTGTTGCTACCAGATCTGAACCAAGACAAGTAGATCTAACTTCTTCAGGGTTTATAAATCCTTCCTTAATGAAAACGCTGAGCAAATTCTGTGTAATGTTCCTGACTTGGCTAGTCTAGGAAACGCTGCTAATGTGTGTGTAGGATCAAAGGTTTACAACATATAAATGATCATACAAATAATAAACGCGACAAAGGACTGCAAAGTTTGTATTATGATATCTCTGTGGATTACAAAATGGCCGAATGCGGCTGAATAAACTGACAATACTCGACTAGATCAACAGACAAAGGATCTTAGCCGTAATACAAATAAGCAACTGCGGTTGAATAAAATAACGACACTTGGCTAGATCGAAAGACAAAAGGATCTTAGCCAGAATACAAATAAGCAACTAAAAGATAATACCCGGAATATGGGAGCATTGCGGAATCAATGAAGAATGATGGAAGACCTGGATGATCTTCCGGTGACTAGGGTGCGTCTTTCAACACCGAAATCAGCCAACTGGTGTCTTCCTCTTGGGATACATTGAACTATCTCTCCTGAGATGCGCCTCTTCTCCTTAATGACAAGTCATAATCTGCATAATGATAAATTAGGTCACTGACCCTTCCTTTATAGCTTTCCAAAACCCTAAATCATGCTGAAACCCTAATTCACTGTTGACTTCCAAAACCCTAAATCACTGTTGAAACCCTAATTCATTGTTGACTTCTATTTTTAGCTCATAATGACTTAAAAGCGCTTTTAACCCTTTTTAGCTCAATGTCACTTTCCGAATATAACACCNGTGACCTCTAGTAACCCTGTTTACCCCTCGGCTATAGTCTAACGGGGTGGTTTAGACCATTAAGCCTCCTCTGTGGAGCTCCTATTTGGAAAGGGACATTATAGTGCTCCCTTCCTGAAATTGCTTGTCCTCAAGCAATACCAGTCTAGGGTGCTGCAACACCTGCTCGCTCTCCCAAGTAGCGTCCTCTATTGGAAGCCCTCTCCATTTGATCAAACACTCTCTGATGACCTTGCTCCTTAGTTTCCGCTCCCGGAACTCCAAAACCTCGTCCGGAACTAACTCCAACTTTCCCTCCTCATCCAACGAGGGAAGCTCCTCTGATGTGCTAATGAATTGTCACACTGCCTTTTTGAGGCAAGACACGTGGACCACATTATGAATCTTGCTCCCCTCTGGAAGCTCTAGCTCGTAAGAAACCTCACCTACTCGGCGCATGATCCTGTAAGGACCATAAAATCCGGGTTTGAGCTTCTCGGCCCCGCTCTTCTTCAAAGATGACTGTCCTTAGGGTTGGAGTCTCAAGAAAACCAAATCTCCAACCTCAAAGTTGCGCTCTATCTTGTGCCTGTCCGCACTTATCTTCTGTCGGTTTTGCACCGTCTGCAGGTTTTCTTTCAACAACTTGAGAATCTCCTGACTCTCTATGATCCAATCCTTGGCCTTGGGAGTTCTTCTCTCCCCGAAGACCAAGTCTACCAAAGTGGGAGCATCATATACGTACAATGCTCGAAAGGGTGTCATACCAATGGACATGTGGAAGTTGTGTTGTAGCAATGTTCTCCTAAATGTAACCACTTTACCCACATTCTCTGTTGTCCTCCTACATAGTTCCTCAACTACCTTCAACCCACTTGTTGACAATCTCGGTCTACCCATCTGTCTGAGGGTGATAGGTGTCAACCCTGTCCCCACCAACCGAAACAACTGTCCCCAAAATGTCCCTATGAACCGATTGTCCCTGTCACTGACGATGTTCTTTGGCAACCCATGAAGTCTGAAGACCTCCCTGAAGAAAAGCTCGGCTACCTGAACTGCGCTATACTTCGTCGGTATGGCGTAGAAGTGAGCAAACTTGGTCAATCTGTCGACCACTACATAGATACAGTCCTTACCCTGGACCTTGGGTAGACCTGTGATGAAGTCCATAGATATACTCTCCCATTTCTGCTCTGGAATGGGGAGTGGCTGAAGTAGCCCTGTTGGAAGAGCATGCTCTGACT
>JASDQU010100542.1:427841-445400 GCA_032191745.1 Picea mariana
GCTCATATCTGTCTCCTAGCATCCTCTCTGCCTCGTGCTTAGCCTCACGCTCTGCCCTTCTCTCTGCTTCTCTGTGTGCCTCTTCCTCTTCCTCTAAGCTAGGAGGAAAAGGGGGAAAATCAGGCCTATGCCTTCTTTCCTGATGCTTGTTGTAAGTGACATATTCGTCACCTACGTGTTCACGGCCCTCTTGGTCTTTTGCTGCACTCATTGTCTTTTGTCACAGGCTGGCAGGACTAAAGCTCTGATACCACTGTAATGTTACTGACTTGGCTAGTCTAGGAAACACTGCTAATGTGTGTGTAGGATCAAAGGTTTACATCATATAAATGATCATACAAATAATAAACGCGACAAAGGACTTCAAAGTTTGTATTATGATATCTCTGTGGATTACAAAATGGCCGAATGCGGCTGAATAAACTGACAATACTCGACTAGATCAACAGACAGAGGATCTTAACCGGAATACAAATAAGCAACCGCGACTGAATTAAATAACAACACTCTGCTAGATCAAAAGACAAAAGGATCTTAGCGGGAATACAAATAAGCAACTAAAAGATAATACTCGGAATATGGGAGCTTTGCGGAATCAATGAAGAATGATGGAAGACCTGGATGATCTTCCGGTGACTAGGGTGCCTCTTTCAACACCAAAATCAGCCAACTGGTGTCTTCCTCCTGGAATACACTGAACTATCTCTCTTGAGATGCGCCTCTTCTCCTCAATGACAAGTCATAATCTGCATAATGATGAATTAGGTCGCTGACCCTTCCTTTATAGCTTTCCAAAACCCTAAATCATGCTAAAACCCTAATTCACTGTTGACTTCCAAAACCCTAAATCATTGCTGAAACCCTCATTCACTGTTGACTTCTATATTTAGCTCATAATGACTTAAAAGCGCTTTTAACCCTTTTTAGCTCAATGTCACTTTCCGAATATAACACCTGTGACTGGAGTGACCTCTAGTAACCCTGTTTACCCCTCTTTGGTTCTGGTTATAGTCTAACGGGGCGGTTTAGACCATTAAGCCTCCTCTTTAGAGCTCCTATTTGGAAAGGGACATTACAGAGGCTTTTGCAGATCTGATTGGTGGAGGTTTGAGATAGCATTCAAATAGAGATTTGCATGCAAGGGTTTCTCAAACAACCAAAGGAAAGGTCACGTGTGCATTTGTGGTCTAGCTTGGTAAGGGAAGGGAAGGGCACACTTCTTGGGTGCATTCTTCGAGGAGCTTGCTTGCATAGCTTGAGAGGAGCTTGCAAAGTGTACAGGTTCCATTGTATTTACATCCTTGTTGTATTCCATGCTTGAGACACTCCATACATATACATATACATATACTCTAAACTGGTTTTCCCCAGGGGGGTTTTGTCCAGGGTCATGTTTACCAAAAATTACACTTGTTCATTTTTCATGTATGCTTAGTTGTATATCAGTAGTAGGAGCTTGTAAAGATCCTAGAGGAGTGGTATTTTTTTATGGTATTTGCATGTGCTAACATCAGTTCTAAAACCACTTGCAAGGGCACCATAAAAGAGCACTTAACCATGAGTTTGAAGGGAGTTTTCTTGGCAGAACCTTCAGACTTGTTTGCTGTCCTAAAACAACAAGAAGGACAACTTTGATATAGTAAACTTAGAGCCCAACAAGATGTTAAAAATATATATATCAGTCCCACACTTAGTTAATAACAGGTTTCAGCCTCCTATAGTTGTACACCAATCTAGCAATATGACAACATGCAAATATTGGACTGTAAGCTGAAACATACATAACTAATGTTAGAGGGTAGCTCGGGCAGGTAACTCTTCCACATTAGGGGTGTCTAGTAATGTGGAAGAGGCCCAACTTATGACTAGACAACATCATAATGGTGGGGACCATTCAAGTCAACTTGAGATTAAGTCCCCACCCTTGGATCAAGATTTTTGAAAAGAAGATCCTAGGGTCAAGATTGCATGAGAGAAGGGCTAGGGTTACAAATAACCTAGCAAGCCCATTCTCTCACTATCTCAAGAAGTGAAGCTGGTCGACTAGGTGAGGAGGTGCTTCCAAGAGAAGTCGAGGGTCAAGACAGAGGTAGTCTGCAAAGGGGGGGCCGAGCTAGGGCCAACATCCAGTAGTCTGCAAAAGGGGGCCGAGCTATGGCCAACATCCATTCCAGTGAAGGAGTAAAGGGCTGAGTCAGGGCCAGCAACAAATTCCAACAAGGTGAGGCTGAGAGAAAGGGATGAGACAGAGACCGAGAAGGGTCTTAGTGTGCAAAGAAAAGACTGTGAGGAGACAACTGGGTCAAGCCAGGACCATTGTCTAACAGAAACAACAAAACAACCTATAGAAGAGGATCCCGTTCGGGCTGTACGGACTTCATACAATCTGTACTTTCAACCAGTTGAAGAAGGAACTATTACCCAGGTCTGAGTATAGCCAACACATTGTGTTTATCATTGTTTTGGAAGAATACAAGCTAGAATTGGGCAACATTGCTGCCACAGTTTTGTTATATATTCGCCTGAGTGTTACCAGTGAGCTACGGACCCGTACAAGTGGTACGGTCCAGCTAAATACAAGCTGGGTGAAATCCTTGTATGCACAGAACCTTTATGAATAAGATTACTCTGTTTTGATGATTACTTTACTGATTCTGCATTACTTAATGGTGTGGCTGTCATAAGAGTAAAGAAAATACTGATTTTCAATTTTAGGTCTGAATATATTTAATTACTCTCAGTTATATTTCTTCAATTAAGCAATCTGAAATATATACAGCAGCGGAATACTCATAAACAGTAGGCAAATTCACACATTTGGCACCAAAAATCTAAGCAAAACCCCATGAAAAATAACTCAGGAAAAGAGGACATATTTGAGGAGAAAGAGTACTTTTATTTAGCTCAAGGAAATTCAGAACTTTTACAACAACAGAGTATCAGCATAAAAACACAGACTGTCTCTCCACATCAGCAGATTACTTCTCTATACAAATAGTTCCAGATTATATCTAGGGTAGAATGTCAAGACTGTACGGCTTGTACGGCCCAGGACAACCAACAAATCTCCACAAACAATCTCCAGTCTGCATAGAAATTCGTGCCAAAAGAAACAGTACAGTACAAAACATAAATACTCAACAAATCTGCATAGGAAATCGTGGAAATCGTGCCCACCTGTTATAAACACTCAGCCTCGATTCTCGTGCCCCTCCTTTGCTGTATGGCCAACTTACATAGCTATACGACTCCTATAACTATTGTACTGACGGTTGAAAAATGCAACAAATACTTCTTGGGTTGCATGCCAATCCCTCTCCTAGGGATGCGTGCCAAACCCCCTTTGTTGTAGCTCTTCCTCCAAGCTAACACTCTCTCTTGGGAAACGTGCCTCTTCACTTTCCCTCTCTCTCCTCAAAATGTGCATCCCTTTTTCCCTCATGAGTTTCCTTTATTCACTTTCTAAGTGTAACTGCCCTAACCCTTGGTCTTCCAATGAGATTGATGGTCATGATTAGATCTTGCCCTCATGAGATCAACAGTCATGACTTAATCATTTGATGAGGTTACTTAAGTCACTAAAGTGACCCATAACATCATAAAGTCACTTTTACAACATCATAAAGTCACTTTTACATTTAAAAATTAAAAGACCCAACTTTATAAAATCACTTTATAAAGTTGCTTTATAAAAACACATTATAAAGTCACTAGGGAGAAAGTGTGCTCGGTTACTTCCGCATGCTGGGTGCCGCCTATGCAGAAGTACCTCCGAGCTACCAAATCTGACACTCCCTCTTAGCGAGAGAGGTACTTCTGGTATCACCACCAGAATCTGTCTCCAACTCATCAGTTGCCATAGCTGCTCCCCCTGTACTAGAAGTCTCTGTTCCCTCTGAACAAGAAGCCACTACTCTCACTTCACTGGAAGCCTCTGCTGCTACCTCTGCTATTCCACGAACTGGAGACATGCTACTAGGAGACTGCACACTTTCCTAAGCATCCATCTATGCCCACTCATGGCTGCTGAGTCCTCTGAGAGTCTCGGAAGAGGATCGAGTCCCTGGTATCAACTCTCTCTCCCGTGCAACCTGCCTACTCTCTGACACAGAATCTGAATCCAAAAATCCACTAGAACCCAACACAGGTCGACCCAACAACCTGTATAGACCTTCATACCTGACACCAAGCATCACTGTTGTGTCAGCAGCTACTCCCACAGGGTATAAAAACACATGGCCACCGTAGAAGACGACTCCAAATCCACTCTCTTCCAAAGCTGACACTGAGAGCAAGTTAACAGTCAATTCTGGAATATACAATACCTCAACAACCTCCAGAAAACCTCTTGACTCTAGTTGGAATCTAACCCTTTCAACCCCTTTACTGCAAGTTGTGGGCCAGCTCCACAATTCACATTGCAGTCTGAGTCTATCTTTGTAAGACTGAGGAAAACTAACCTCATACCTGTCATGTGCCGAGAAGCTCCACTGTCCACGAACCACAACTCAATGTCCTCAAACGCTAGGCACCCACTACCCACGGGACCAGTCATGAGAGAGTACTCCCTCTCATATCTCTCAACAAACTCTGCAATCTCTGCTGATGCTGACACCTCTGGTTCCGACTTCTTCTTCTTGTTCGAACACTGACTAGCGTAGTGGCCAGTCTTGTGACATGCAAAGCATCTCACCTTGCTCATGTCCTTCTTCTTCTCATTGCTCTTTCCCACAAGTGCAACGTTCTTGTTGTCTGCACCATCTAGTGCTTTTTCCCGAGACCCCTCCCGGAACTCCTCTTGCGTAAAGTCATCCCACAATCTGCTCCAGTCAGGGAGCTTCTCTCTCCCCACCACGCACTTCACGAAAACCTCCCACTCCTTGGTGAAGCCTTTGAGGTCTATCCACACCAACTCCGAGTCAGGAATAACTTCTCCAACAACTGTCAATTCATCCTTCACCTGTGCAACCCGGGTGAGATAGGTGGCCACACTCTCTCCCTTGGCCATCCTAGCACTATGGAGCTTCTCCCGAAGAGCCATTTTCTAGTTCTTGTTCTTTGCCTCATACAAACTTTTCAATGCCCACATCTCTTTAGCTGTCTTCTTCTGAGCCAAGTGTGGAATAAGGTGGTCTCTGACTCCGTCCAAGATGATTCTCTGAGTCTTGGCTTCCTTCACTTCATGAACGTCCAAAGCTATGGGATCTGATGTAGGTACTGGCACGACGGTGTTCACAAACAACCATAACTTGTTTTCCTTGAGAACACTTGTGATTCTAACCTTCCATTGCAGGTAGTTGGAGATCCCCTCCAACCTCTTTTCAAACCTGATGCTGGAAGTCATCTTTGTCCACCTGACAAGGAACCTCTTCTCCCTTCCTTCTTCCAAGCAAATGCTCTAACAAATCACTTGCTGTCCAAGTGCCAAAGCTGCCCACTGAACTTCAGAGCCCTAGCTCTAATACCATGTTAAAAATATATATATATCAGTCCCACACTTAATTGATAATAAGTTTCATCCTCCTATAGTTGTGCACCAATCTAGCAATATGACAGCATGCAAATATTGGACTATGAGCTGAAACACACATAACTAAGCAATCTGAAATATATACAGCAGCGGAATACTCATAAGCAGTAGGAAAATTCATACATTTGGCACCAAAAATCTGGGCAAAACCCCATGAAAAATAACTCTGGAAAGGAGGACAGATTTGAGGAGAAAGAGTACTTTTATTCAGCTCAAGGAAATTCAGAACTTTTACAACAGCAAAGAGTATCAGCATAAAAACACAGACTGTCTCTCCACATCAGCAGATTACTTCTCTATACAAACAGTTCAAGATTATATCTAGGGCAGAATGTCAAGACTGTACGGCTTGTACGGTCCAGGACAACCAACAAATCTCCACAAACAATCACCAGTATGCATAGAAATTTGTGCCAAAAGAAACAGTACAGTACATAACAGAAATACTCAACAAATCTGCATAGGAAATCGTGCCCACCTGCTATAAACACTCAACCTCGATTCTTGTGCCCCTCCTTTGTTGTACGACCAATTTACACAACTGTACGACCCCTCCTATAATTGCTGTATGGACTGTAGAAAAAATGTAGCAAATACTTGGGTTGCGTGTCAATCCCTCTACTAGGGATGCATTCCAAACCCCCTTTGCTGTAGCTCTTCCTCCAAGCTAGCACTCTCTCTTGGGAAACGTGCCTCTTCACTTTCCCTCTCACTCCTCAAAAAGTGTGCCCCCCTTCTCCCTCATGAGCTGCTTCTATTCACTTTCTAAGTGTAACTGCCCTAACCCTTGGTCTTCCAATGAGATTGACAGTCAAGATTAGATCTTGTCCTCATGAGATCAATGGTCACGATTTAATCATTCGTTGAGGTCACTTAGTCACTAAAGTGACCCATAACATCATAAAGTCACTTTTACATTTAAAAATTAAAAGACCCATCTTTATAAAATCACTTTATAAAGTTATTTTATAAAAACACGTTATAAAGTCACTAGGGAGAAAGTGTGCTCGGTCACTTCCGCATGCTGGGCGCCGCCTATGCAGAAGTTCCGAGCTACCAAATCTAACACAAGAGGTCACAAGACATGCATGTTGGGCAACCTTCTAGTTCCTCAAAAATCTATGCCCCTTGCATGAACATTGTTGCAACCTAGGTATCCTGGAGTCAACTCCAAGCCTCCATGCAAGTAGCCAAGCCACCCTGTGTCGTTTAGGGCTCAAGGCCCTTTGTCGAGATGCAAAATGCTCCTCCTCCTAAGTAGGGCGTTCTCCATGCAAACAACCATCTCCATGTGGCCATCATGTAGAATGTCACTTGAGTTGTCAGGAGATCCCTAATGCCCTAGGGAAGAATACTAAGCAAGCACCCAATTGAGGTCAAGCAATGATTGAGTAAGCCATCTCTAATGTGAAAATCCATTAGGGACCATTCAGGGGCTGAATCATACACCATGTACCCCAAATCACTTGAAGCACCCCCAAACATGGTGTAAACACTTTTGGAGTAACCTTGAAAGCTAACACTTGCTCTTTACAAGGAAAGTGTTTTCACCCACACCTATTGACTCCCTCTGCAACTCCACCAAATTTGCCACTTACAAATTTGCATCTTTTGCAATCACGGGATCAACCATTGTTTACCAAGCATCAAATTCCTCCATCAAGGCATCCCACCTCTCCTCCTCAAGATAACTGGAAGGCTCACAAATGGAGGAAACCAAAGCAACATGACTAGCATATCTCCTAGGAGGAATACTCACCCTCATTGAATATACATGTGCTCCTACATGCTCCTATGCCTTTTGTGATGTTTGGATAAGCCATCTTGGCTTCCTACGAGCTGGAGTAGTAGATGAGGGCATATCCACACCCAATTTGACCTCATCTCCCTCTGAATTTGACTCATCTCGAGTCTTTGAATCAATCTCTGGAACAACAACCTCCTCTCTCTCCTCAATCACTAAAGGAGAATTCTATGAACTTGAAGACCTCACGTCCTCATCAAATATCACATCTTTGCTCACCAGAGTCTTCCATTATGCCACAATATCGATCTTGTAAGTTGTAGAAGTATCACTATATCTGTCAACACAAGATTCTATCACAACATCTCGAACCTCCTAAGAACATTGACCACTTGTGAATCTGAAGAAACATAACCCTGGATCATAAGCAAGTTGCCAAACTCCATCATCCCTCAAGTCAACCTCATAGCCCAAAGTGTCTAAACACCACATCATGAGTTGTTTGGGACATCTTTCAAAGATAATCTTATCTCCATAGAAGACTAAGACAAGTGGATTAGGTCTATCAAAATCACAATGATAAACAATTGCACAAGTCACATCTGTTCTAAAATAACAAGATCGTGGCTATCATCAAACTGTGAACATGAGAATCCCTCTCATGCACCTCAAACCTTTGGCAACTAGAGAAACAACTTGAACATGATCAACTCCCTCATCTCGAGAGAATCCTCTGGTAGTTGGAGCAAGAGTCTCATGAAAGGTCAACTCCCTCTACTTGAAAGAGTCCAAAAACACTATCCTTGTACTCTGCAACACTCCCATCAATTGCAATCCTAGATCAGTCATTGAAACCATAATAGGTTTTGAACCTGTCTCCATGACATCCCACCATGCAAGCTCTGCATGTGCCTCCTCAAGACTAGCCTGTCATTGAATGTACAAGTGCTACTAGATCAACAAGTAACTTGTAAAGGCAACCCTCTTTCACCCCTCTAGCCAAAGTCCTCATACTAGCCAGACTGTAATCATTGATGGTGCATTGTTGTCCCTCAAATGTAACTTTTCACTATGCATCTATCATATAAGAAATTGAAATAAAAGTCTTATTTAAATCAAGAACAAATAAAACATGATCCAACTCAAGAACATCACCTGAAGGCATAAAAAAGGAAATGGAGCTAACTCCTCTCACACGATAAGTAACGTCATCACCAAGTTCCACACTCATGCCTCCCTCTTGCTTTTGAAATCTATTGAATAATGACCTGTCATGTCTTGAAGCTCCATTGTCTACATATTATTCAACACTAAACACAATGTTAGAGGACAAGCAAGAAGCCATTGAAAAAGCAATCTCAAACAGAGAGGGATCCTCCTCTACACTTGCTATAGTCCCAACTACAACTTGTCTCATACCCTTTCCCTTCTTCAATGGATATTGGCTGGTACAATGTCGCATCTTGTGACATTGGAAACACGTTGCCTTACTCAAGGCCTTCTTTCCTGTATCTGCACCATCCTTCTTCTTGTAATCTTTCTTGCTACCCTTCTTTGTCTTCTTGACGAGACAAATAGCATCTACTTCCCCCTATTGATTTGAATAACACTATAATCTGATTTCTTCCCACACAAGATCAACCCAAAGCTTTGGGAACTTTGGCAAGGCATCTTGAGCACAAACACTATGAACAAAAGGCATCTAAGAAGGAGCATGCATTTTTAAGGAAATGGATACCAACTCCTAATCCTCCACAATTGTTCTAATGGTGGCCAATTGATCTTTCAACTTGGTGATCCTAGTCAAGTAGCCCACTGTAGTATCTATTTCTCATACAAACGGTTGAAAGTTGGTTTTGTAAGAGCATCTATCAAGAAGCACAAGAGTTTTAAAACAACTCAACCAAAGCTTCAAACATTTTCTTACCTATCTTCTTATTTGCAATGTATTAGATGAAATGATCCTTCATGAATCAAGAATGATTTTCTTCATCTTGGTTTCCTTCTTCCAATGAGCAACCAATTGTGTTTGTTGATGTATTTAGCATTAAACAGGTACTTCCGCATAGGCTCGGTGTCTAGCACGTGGAAGTCGTTCGTGTATGATCGTGGTACAGCTGTACGGGCCATACGGACGATCGTCGTACAACCGTACGACCGAGAGTATTTGCAGGCATTGCAAAATCTGGTTGCAGTTTGGGCAAAGGAGCGACTAATCTGGCAGTGTGGATCGGGCGTGATGTCAATCGAGGAATAGGCTCGGGTTGAGGTAGGAGTTTGGTTGTGGAGTTGAGGTGTGCATGGCCAGCCGTCGTTTGGAGCCGCCAAGAACGAGAGATCTGTTGTCCGAAGCACTCACGTGGAGAGAGTAGCGGGTGGTGGTGAAGGTAGGCCGCCACAATAGTTTTCTAGAACAACCACCGTGGCAGCTGCCACAACAGTTGAAGGCACAACGAGCGGGCGTGGAAAAGTGACGACACAAGGAAAACAACTGTCGGATAGGAGATGGCTTACGCTGGGTATGGAGAGATAGCGACTGAGTGCGTGATTGATAGTTGTGAGTGGATCAATCGAGGTAGGAGCCGCTGCTGCATGGGAGGTGACGGAGATGTTGTCGTGAGGGCAGTGTAAGCCGCGAGGGGGGATTTTGCAGATGCAGAACAACCACCAGCCATCGATAGGTGGTGAAGGAAGGTCACGGGCCAGCCCAAGCCACACAAACAAGCTGCCAGCCAAGTCAGAAGTGGCCCAACAAGGTCAACATGACACCAAGTAGTGGGCAGGTACGTCGGGCAGTTGGTAGGTACGTTGGGCAGTGGGAAGAACTGCCAGGAAGTAGGAAGTAGTCGAGAAGTGCTCAGAAAGGACTTGGGCAGCCCAAAAAAGTCATTGGGTAGCAACAAAAGGTTGTGGGCAGCCTCGCTGTGGTCTGGGTAGCGGGCAACAGGTTGGGGTAGTTAATTTTGAGTTATTTAGCAGGTTGTGGAGATGGCCGCATCTAGTTTGCGGTTTGAGGATAGGTTGGACGAGGTGATCAAGTACAGTTCGCGGAAGGAGAGGATGATGTTGGTGTTGATGGAGAACGATATTTGGGAGTTTGCCAACTCCATCGTGGCCCCACCAACGGATCCAAAAGATCTGGCCGCCCATAAGCTAAAGGACGTGAAACCCAGGAGAATAATCCTAGATGGAGTGAAGGATCATTTGATCCCTCATTTATTGAGAAAGACAACTACTAGGGACATGTGGAAGGCTTTGAAGAGCTTGTTCAAGAGTAAGAATGAGAATCGCAAGATGGTGCTAAGAGAGAAGCTTAGGGACACAAAGATGACATGATCAGATACGGTGACGACTTATCTCACCTGGATTTGACAGGTTCGAGATGAACTGGCTGCAATCAGGGAAGCAGTGGATGATTCAGAGTTGGTGAGGAAGACACTCAAAGGCTTCACGAGAAGTGGACACCATTCATCAAAGGGGCCGTGGCATGAGAGAAGCTCCCTGATTGGTCAAGGTTGCAAGATGACTTCGTTTAGGAAGAACTTCGAGATGAAGAACTGGATGGAGGCCGACAAAAGGTTGATGATGAGAATGTTGCTCTTGCTAGCCAGGTAAAGAAGGACAAGTTCAAGAAGTTTGACAGTGGAGAGTCTACCGACAAGAAGGACATAAGCAAAGTCAAGTGCTATGCATGTCGCAATTTTGGGCACTATGTAGGTCAATGTCCAAACAAGAAGAAGGGTGGAAATGATACACAACTAGAGTTAGTTGCGTCGACAAAGGCTCAAGGGGAGGAGTTCTCCAAGAAGTTTGAACATACAAAGTTCTTACTTGTTTCCCAGACTTCTTTGGGCACCATATCAACTTGTGCATGGCTAATAGATAGTGGAGCCACATGTCATATGACAAGAGTATGGGAGTTGTGTTGAGTTTTGAGTACCTTGGAAAGTGGTACTCAAAGGAGAGGAGAGGAGAAGAGAGATTTTTGGGGTTTTGGAGAAAAAGGGTGCACTTGTGAGAGGCAAGGGCGCAAGAGAACTTCGATGCATCTTGTGAGAGGCAAAGGGTGTATGCTAGTGAGTGTGGGCACACGCTTTGGGAAGGGCGCGCACTTGTGGAGGGGCACATTTCTTGTGGAGTAGGGTGCATGTGTAGTGCGCACTAAGCAAGGAAGGGGCGCTCTTGGTCAAGGGGTGCATAAGAGCAAGCAAGCAAGCCAAGACAAGAAACAAGCAGATCAAAGAAAGCAAGGGGTGCAAACTCTAAGAGTGGCGCAAATCCCAAGGAGGGCACACATTCCAAGCAACTCATTCATAATCTTGAGAGGAGTTAGCACTTGTATCAGGTTCTTTTGTATTATTTCCTTGTTGCTTTCATAGCTTGAGATCTCCATAATAAAATTTTTCTTCCGATTGGTTTTCCCCATGGGGGTTTTTCCAGGGTCATGTTGACCAAAAATATATGTGTAAAGATCTTGTGGTTTGCATTCTTTTATTTCAGCAAGTAGGTGGTAAAGATCCTAGAGGTGTGTTTTCTGTTTTAAGGTATTTGTATGTGCTAATCATGGACAACAAAACTTCCTAAATTAACCCATGCAAACAACAACCTTAAAAGAGCATTAAACCATTCACTTAAGGGCAGATTCAGTGGACTAAAGAAAAGACTTGTTGGCTGTCATAAAACAACAAGAAATCAGAGATCTGAAACTCCTTGAAAACAATGCCCAAATTTGGTCTAAGACAGACTAGTTGGGCAGCACTTAAGAACCTCAAAGTTTCTTCAAGTTGTTCGAGAGCTTCACAAAGTTTGACTCAGATATGCATGTAGAACTTGGTATGGGAACTTGGGCTAGCCACGACTTGGTATCCATCAAGATTTGAACACGAAGGTGGTTGGAAATCTTCATGAGTATGCTGTGACGAATCATTCTAGAACAAATCTGTGATCATATCATTACCAGGATGCCAAGCATTTGAATCATATTTGCATGAAGACCAGTCCTCTGAAGACGACAACTCAACCTCTTTTGTTTGAGAACTACCTTCAACGTCGTAAATGGGATCTTTATCAATAGTGAAACAAAACACATCCCATCTACGCCTCCGAACATGTATGATATCATCAATGTGTTGATCAACCGTGTCAGAGGGGTCCTCCACGAGATCATCTGTATTGTTGAAGCTAATTATTTTTTTATCTTCATGTGGAGGAGGAAGGCGAGGATGGTCAACTTCACCTTCATCAAGCAAGAAAATGGACATCGATGTCTCATCAAGGTCTTCATCATCGAGATCTTCTTGACAACTTTCTCCATGGATATGTTCTTCAAGCACCTCTTTTGTAGGTGGTGGGTGATACTCTTCTTCAACTTCACACTCTTCAACTGTTGTCTCGTCATCCACCGGAAAACCTTCTTTGTAAGGGGCATCTTTGAGCTCTTGGAGAGTAGTCTGCAAATCCTGAGTAGTTGGCCCCTAATACTTGAGAAATCCTTCAACAAACTTTGTAGAAGACTAGATACTTTTTGGATCACATGAGTCTGCAAGCCACTTCCTTTGACTCGAGTCCAGAGAAGATACAAAAATTTTCATTAATACATCCTCCTCTATCACATTTACACTTGAAGCATACCTCATATAGTTCACAACATGGGTGATTGCTAGAGTTGGGTCACCATCGAATACGGGACAATTTTCCCTCCACCTTGCAGGGCAAAGGTTCGGGTATCCAGGGATATTTTGAATATCGATAGAAGGGTATACCTTGTGGAAGGCCCATGGTAAATCCCGTGATGCCATGGTTCCATTATCTGGGACGTCGCTCCAATGGAGTCGCCAGTTGAACTTAGTGTTCATAAAAAATGGAGGGAAGGGAAAAGGGAACTTTCCATAAGTGGAGTCGCCATATGAGTTTTAGCTCATCAAGAAAGGGACAAAGGAAAGGGTACTTCCCTCAAATGGAGTCGCTGGGCAAGCTAGGGGAAAGGGATTTAGGAAAGCTTGCCAAAGTGTCGTTAGGGCACGAAAGAGGATTCAAAAACCTCCCCGACAATGACGCCAAAATGTTATTGTGCAAACTGTAGGTTGGGCAAAGCCCGACCCAAACCACAAGATGGAAACAACTAAGAGAATACCTACCCACTATCACCTCAAATAGGTATTCCCGTCACTTTAGGGGTGAAGTGATCACCTCAAGCGGGGAATCTCGGGTGACCCTAGGGGAAATGAAATGGAAAGTGATACTTATGAGTGGATGCCCCTATAGGTATCGATAGTGATCAATGGTTGCCAAGAAGTTTAAGTACTTGCAGATGATGATAGTCTCTGCCCGAGACATAAGAAATACCAAGTATACAAGCTATATGTTAGGTGGACAAGCAAGTTAAGCTTGTTGTCCCTCTTGCAGCAGTCAACAAAGATATATATCAGCAAGTAAAATAGCTAGTTACTGCACATTTAACCATCAAAATTGTCAAATAATTATTGGACAATGAAGTACTAAAACAATAGACAACTTTCCAATACTTACGCATGAACTTTGACAGTAAATTAGGGCTGCAAAATGAAGTTATGAGCAAAGTTTTAGGGCCGCCTTATGGCTGTAGCAAACAATTGCCACAACAACAAGTTCCAACCATAAAAATCAACAAGTAAACCTTAAAAAAGATAGCCCATAACCTGTAGAACAATAATCTAGGTTTAGAAGTCAATTTCCATGGTTGAAAAGTGAGTAAATGATGAAAGAAAGTGAAGTTTGCTGCAGCCCTAATGGCTGTAGCATTAAATTTATTGCAGCAACGAAATCCTTGGCTAAAAGAGGATGCCCTTAGGGCACAAGAAAGCTTATAACATGTAGAAAAGATTCCAACTTAAACAATTTCGATCTCTCATAATTCTACGTATCCCAGTGCAATGATTTTATTTCTCCAATGCAAGAGATCACTGCCTTTAACTATTGGGTTACAGAGTATTTAAAAATGAAAGAGCTAGTTGTGCTACTTCCTTGGGGGTGTAAGCCCTTATACTCCCCAAGGCAAACAAGACTAGCTAAGGAAAACCCTAGGAGGGTGTAAACCCTTTTACTCCTCCTAGTATTTCTTTAGGCAACAAATTATTCCAAGACAAATATGATGGGCTTAGTGGGGTTGTATGCCCTTATACTCCCCAAAAGCTTAGCAAATTAACCACGTGACCAAGAAAAGAAGCAATAACATGAAAGATTCCTTACCTAGTCCAAGCATTAACAAGATAAACTCCTTTTAACCAAGAAAATCCACCATAAAAGCAAGAAATAGCCTCCAAGAAAGATAGCGCCTTACTTCTTCATCCAATAGCCAAAGCAAACCATAACAAGAGATAGTAGCAAGAGAGAGACAAAATTGCCCAAGTAGAACGCAAATTTCAGCCAAGAATCCTCTCCAAGATGGGAGAGTTATGATATGAAAATGAAATGAAATGATCTCTATTTATACAAATCCTACTACAAGTGTTTGTCCACTTAAAATTAAGGTAAACCACAAAGTAAGGGGACAACAACCCTTACTTTGCCCCTTTACAATATAAAATTCAAATTTAACCCTAAAATGCACGAAAGAAACCCTAAAGAAGCATGATGTCACCCCTTAGGGCAACGTTTTGGCACTTTTGCAAGTCGTTGGAGTGGAAAGTGAAAGTCGTTGGGTCCTCTAGGGCTTCCCCCTCATGCGCTAGGCCTTTCTCCTCCAAGTCAAACCCTCATCCATCAAAACGTGCCAAGTGTCAAGCAACAACAACACGACCACCACAACCCTAGCCCTAGGGTGACGTCAACCTCCTCAAAAGTGACGTTTTAGCCTTAAGAGAAAATTGTTGGGCTGGCTAAGGGTTGGTTTATGTCCTCCATGGTATCTCCTCAGGCCTTTGAAGGCTAGCGTCTTCGTTCGATGTGTGGGCCATGGTATACAACCTGTGGGCTTCAAGCCCCAAGGAAGCCCAAGCTAGGCTTGTTCTTCTAAATCTGTCCACCAACTAGGTCCTGCAAAGACAATGAATGCGCCCTCCAAGGGTCTCAAGTCAAATGCATCATGATAAGTAAATGAAATCAATAAAAGAGCCATCCAAGCATGTACATCCAAACCACCTCATCAAAATAAACAAGTGCTCAAAGACCCTATGGAATTTGCCAAGTTTGGGTATGGGAGGGTTGAAAAAGCAACTTCTTGGGTGAATTGTACCTCAAGTTTAGGAGTGTTTTCCAAGCGGGCCCCTCTCTAAGACATGTGGACAAAGTGACATGGATGGGGGCAAGACTCTTGGGCATGGGGTTCATGACATACAAGGGATTGTAGTGTCTCATCTATGGGTGCCTTTGCAGAGGGTGTGCTGCACCTTCGTTTTCAATGCAGCCTTTTTCCAAGCCCATTTATTGCCTTTTGTCCTTTTAAGATGTTCCCAAGTTGAAACCAAGGTGGGGATCCTACCTAAGCATGAAAAACAGTGCCCACCTTGACTCTACCTTGGTCACATTATGCTTCCCCAAGTTGAAGTCATGTGTGGGGCTTCTACCTAAACATGAAAAATAGTGCCCACACATTCTCCTCCTTGGTTGGCATTTTGCATTAGTTATTTTTCACGGGTCCCATCAGTTTCTTACAAGAGACATTTCATTGCCCTCGGGATCTTTGGGCAAGCATCTAGAAGGTTCATGATTGGATTTTATCTTTTGTTAGCTACAAGCCTATGGGCCTTTAGTCCCTTCTTCCCATGAAATGAGGGACAATCTCTTCTTGGGTCAATACACCCGAAAATCCCAAAAGGTAAGGAGATTAGGGGATGAAGTGTGGAAAGTGGCAAGTATGGTCGAGAATGGCACGGTGAATCGTCAAGAGGACCTCCCAATAGCAAACCTATCCCTAAGGGTGACCCACTTACTAGGGCGCAATGTCAACCACCAAAGTAAAACAGGGCAAAGAGCATAATTTGCAAGCAAACATTACATAATCAAAAGTAGTTTTAAATGCAATAAACTCAAATGCCTCAAATATTGAAATGATACTCACCATAATACCTGACTTGTACCTCATGGAGCAAGACCCAATGTCTTCTGAAAGCCCGCTGATGTAGTGGATACCCTCATGATGAATCTGGAACTGCGGTGGTGAGGTGGGTCTCTATCTGTGCAAGTGGACACTGTTGGTCAAACTGTCTCTCGGTATTCCATGTCTGCAACCTGAGGGCCTCGAGACATTATCTCCTTAGTTATCCCTAGGAGTTGGGGATAATAGGGACCAAGCATGCAGTGAAGAGATCTGGGATAGTGCCATTCTAGATGGATTAAGGAGTTGTGTTGAGAGTGACAAATGTGCTATGGGTGCCAGAACTCAGGAGGAGTGTGCTCTTAGTCTTAGCTATTGAGAAGAAGGGGTTTGACGTATTGTTCTAGGATGGGCAGGGGTTGATCAAGCCCAGAGGATCTAGCTCAGACACAACAATTGTTCTTGGAGTTAGAGAGAGCAACTTGTATAGGCTCCAGCCTAAGTGAGCCTTGGAAGCAACAACAGAGTGGTAGAGAATGAGGAGTAGGTAGCTTCGAAGGTTTTGCAACTCAAAGGGAGTCAGCCTTCAAGTTCAGGGGGGAAGGAGCCTTTCTAAGTCTGTCTAGAAGAAGTCATGGTACGAGATGACCATGCAGGATGCTCATGAGTAGGAGGCTTCTAGGAGCATGATCAGAGGGAAGTTTTCGACGAAGGGTTTGAGCGAGATAGCAGGGATAGTTTTCGTGTTAGAGGGAGTAACCAATCGGGTGGCAGATCTGATAGTGAAGATAGAGCCACCACCAGGTGGTAGAAGTACCTTCCTTGCTAAGAGGGAGTGTTGATGTATTTAGCATTGGACATGTACTTCACTTTATGAGTTATTAATTAAAGTGAATGACCTTTTAATTAATGTGAGATTGATTAAGTTAAATGCTGAAGTATTGGACATTATTAACTTAAGTGAAGGGTGTTAAAATTTTGGTGTGCTCGTTTAACCATAGACAATATCACGCTATTGTCACCCAACCATAGGCACAAATGCCAACCCCGAGCACTTTAACCTTTACTTAGAATAATTCCAGCAAGCCTACTCCAAAACCAACAGATAAACCCTAGCCACAATATTGCTGCAGCAATAGTACAATAATGTTATGAACATAAAATATACATAAATAGATATTCATAACATAATAATAGTAATAGTTAATAAATAATAATTATTAATAATGAAAGGTCATGTCTCAAAGGACATGACTATTGGTAAAGGGCACC
>JASDQU010100542.1:447716-475354 GCA_032191745.1 Picea mariana
CTCCCGCCCCCTTCCTCCACCTCTCCCGTCCCCTTCCCTTACACGCCCCTACACACATTTCTGTCCGCCGTAAGTTCCGTCCCCCACTCTCCCTTGATCCATACACCATACATTTCTTTTTTTTTAAAACTCTATCGTGACTTTTCCTACAATCGTGCCCTCTCAGTGTCTCATTTGGTATCAGAGCGAACTTTGTTCGTCTCATTTCCATACAAGGATAGCATACCTTATACCAAGAGAAGCACAAGAGAGATACCAAAAAGACCACTGCACTATTCCTCCAGACTTGGGCCATCTCCAACTCCAACTGCTGCTCTCCAAATTTGCGCCCTAGCTGCCACTGCAGTTCCTCCTTAGACTTGCGCACTTGCTGAGTGAGTGTGTCCAAATGAGCTAGGTGCCTGCTTATTTATACTGTCTTGTCCAATTGACTCGGGCCTGTTATCGCACAATTTGTACTTGCCCCAAAAGCCCAAGGCAAGTGGGTACAGAATTGGCGTAACTGGGAATAACCTATCATTGACACCTTAATAGGAGATCCCTTTCTATTTAGGAGTATGTTTAAGCTACCCTGGGGGAGACGTCCTCGGTGACCTGGGGGGTTTGAGAAGGCTAAGGCAAAGTCACAAGGAAATCCTTCCCTTCTCATAGATCACTCTAATCAGAGGTTTCTTTTATGTCTTAAAGATGAAGCAAATAAATGATATTGTGTACCTGCCCAAAACAAGGCAACAAGGCAAACGGGGCACTTTCCATGTACAAGATGATTGTTAGTACTTCATAAAACAATAAACCTTTGTAAAATAAGCTAGCTGATTATGAATTTGCAGCAATGCATCAATTTATAACAGCAATTAATATCTTATAACAGCCACAAGATTCAAGCCTTGAAATTGCTTGAAAAAGACAATAAAAAGTGACTTTAACTAGGCAAATTGATAGTAAATTGTCACAAACAAAATTGACAATCATAGACTAGCTTTTAATGACACTTTTGCAGAGATTTTGCTGCAGTTAGATGGCTGTAGCTATCTTTTGCAACAACAGCAAGTTTAAATGGTCAAAAGTGCAAGAAAATCACACACAAAACTAGCACTTACCTAGTAGATTCACTAGCAATTGTCACAATTAGATTTTGATTGGTTCTAGTGTGAGTTATGTAGGTAAATGTGCCAAATTAATGTATTTTTAGATGGCTGTAGCAATGTTTGTCTACAACAAGAAGTTAGCTTAGGAATTAGTCTAATTTAGGGTTAGAAAGTGTTAGTAAAGAGTTCAAGGATAAGAGTAAATGTTTGTTTGCTCAATCACCACTTGTAAGAGGTAGTCTAGTGCCTTTCTAGGGTAAATGGAGTCACTAATGGCAACAACAAATTCTTAAAGGAAAGATAGCAAATGATAATAATATTTTAAGGGATGGAAAGGACAAAAGAGGTGTTGGTATCCCAAGGCCTCAAAAATCCTTTTCCAAGAGAAAATTGCTAGAAAGTAACAAGGGTTAGGCCCTAGCGATTTTCTCTTTCCTTGAACAAAATGTAATAAATTATGCAATTGGCAATGGAAGTAGGGTACTAGAGTGCTACAATGGTAGGGCTCTAGTATTTACTTCAAATTAGGTGCCTCTCAAGAGATTTTAACACGGGAGATTATAGGGAAAAAGATAATAACATATGTCATTCCCCTAAGGTTTCAAGCTAGCAATTTCATAATCTTAGACATGAAACAAGTTAAAAATAACCATAGCATTCATTCACAATAAAGAAATGTAGAATTTCCACTTACTTCACCAAGAATAATCTAGCAAATCACCCTAGTTGAAGATCCTTCACAAGAAAATAGCCAAAATGCACCAAAAATTGCCTCCTTCAAGAAGTGTGCACCACTAGTTTCAGCCAATAACACTTAAGGGAGGCCGAATTTCAGACCTCTACTTGAGTGATGAATGATTCTTCATCTAAAATGAGAGTTTTATCTCTTTTTTATACAATATCAATGACATTTAATTACAATTAGGTCATGAAAAGGCCGACATGGCCAAATTACATGAAAAATCCAATATTTACATAAAAACAACAATTAAAACCCTAATTTGTCTTTAGGGATGACGTCATGCCCCTCTTAGGGTGACGTTAGGCCCCATCATGGAATGCTAGGCCTAAAAAGTGAAACATTAGGCCTCAGAAGTTGCCACACGTGCCAACTAGCACCAAACTGTCCTCATGCCAAACCCTAACTGATGACGTCAAGGGTCAATATGATGACGTCAAGGGCCTTCAAGGGCCAACGTCATGGTGGAAGGGCAAGAACCCCTGGGTCTAGGCCTGCTAGAGTGTCTCGGAGGAAACGTTCTTCTTTTGTCCTGGTGCCATCCTCTGGTGTCTCTCTGCCCTTAGCCAGGGTCACAACATCCATCTGGTGGGATTTTAGCCCCATGGAGGTTCGAGCTAATCATCTCCCCATATGTGCCTGTCCATCGGGCATGGTCCTGCAGCAACAACAAGTACGCATTCCATGGGATCATAAGTCATAGGGATCATAGCAATGTCAATCACATCCAATAATCAAATTACCCAAACATGTGCATCAAACCCCCCTACCCAGACAAATGCTCAAAGACGTTATGCAGTTTAACAAGCCAGGTTTGGAGAGGGTCTAAGGATGTCCTATTGGGCTAATCCTCCTCAAGTTTGGGGTGTTTCCCAGGTAAAGATCAATCTAGGTCATGTAAGTGTATGAAATGGTGTAGGGGATGTTTGGGCAAGGGGTGTAGTGATAACAGGGAAATGTAGGTCTTACCTGTGGGTGCCTCTGTAGAGGGCAAGCTGCACCTTGTCATGGATGCCATTGTTTCCTAGCCCATTCAATGCCTTTTATTCTTTGTCTAATTGCTTTTTCCTTTCAAGATAATAGCTGGGGGACATTGTCCTGGCGTTGTGACTAGTGGTGACAGCGTTACCCACAAGCACTTCACGACAATGAGAAGGTTGGCTGGTGATGAGACCCCCTTTCTCTTGGCTATGCCACCAAGATCCACTACCCTGGTTTGGTGACCAGATAGATGGTAGTGTCATACCGCTACATGCCCACGGACCTAATAGGCCGGCTCATGATGAGGCCTCCTATCCACCAACTAGATTTTGAGTTTTATTTTATTTTACGGGTCCCCTTTTCTTACTGAGAAACTATTTATTGCTTTCTCGGGAATCCCTAGGCGAAACATCTCAAGGTTTTATTTTGGCTTTTAACTTTTGCCAGCTACTTTTACCCTTTGGGCCTTTAGCTCCTTCTTCCCACAAGGCAAGGTACAACCCTTACTAGCTTGGCAAACCCAATGCCCGAACCAAGGTAGGGGAAGATGAGAGGGACAATGATGAAAAGTGGTAAGTATGGAAGGAATGGACGATGACCTTTCACAGACCCACCTAGTGGCAACTCCATCCATCAACACTCCCTCTTAGCTAGGGAGGTATTAACTAAGATGTTCTTGATGTAATTGTCTCAAACACATCCATCCATTTCATATGGCATGGACAAGACTCACATTGTCTTGTAGATTAGTCTACAGCTAGCATCACCATAGCCACACAGGCTATCTCATGATCAAACAGATCATGTCACAGGTAGCATGGCCAAATAGGCCATCTCATGATCAAGCAGATCATGTAACAAGTAGCATAGCCACATAGGCTATCTTAAGATCAAACAGATCATGTCACAAGTATCACCATCATAGCCACACAGGCTCTGTCATAGTCACGCACATAGACTATCTGATGGTCATGTCACAGTCATGCATCTGGGTCTCATCATCCTTTTGGGCTTTATGTCATCACGAGGCTTTAACTAGTTCATAAAGAACTAGTAACTTGCCAGCTCACACAGAATCTGGCATCTAGTTCATAAAGAACTAGTAACTCGCCAGCTCACACAGAATTTGGCATCTAGTTCATAAAGAACTAGTAACTCGTCAGCTCACACAAAATCTAACATCTAGTTCATAAAGAACTAGTAACTCGCCAGCTCACACAGACTCTGGCATCTAGTTCATAAAGAACTAGTAACTCGCCAGCTCACACAGAATCTGGCATCTAGTTCATAAAGAACTAGTAACTCGTCAGCTCACACAAAATCTGACATCTAGTTCAAAAAGAACGAGCAACCTTTGGTTGGCACACCATGCAACCAGTCCACAGTGACCAGGCATCTAATCACAAGGATCAAGCGATGTAGTGCGCACACACTACCCATCTAGCCCAAGGCTAGGAAACACCTCCAACCACACAGGCTGGCCCGCCAGCTTGAAAAGCTAGGTAACTTCGCCAGCCCCGAAGGCTCGACATCTGCTGACCTTGTGCGAGGTCATGTTGATTGGTGCCACTGTTAGTAACGTGCGTACTAGACTATTTCATTGGAGTAGCTATGCGTACCAGACTATTTCATCGAAGTAGCAATATCTCAACGTACTAGACTATTTCACTGGAGTAGCTATGCATACTGGACTATTTCACTGGAGTAGCAATATCTTAGCGTACCAGACTATTTCACTGGAGTAGCTATATACCATGCTACTATCTGAAGTCGCATCTGTAACACATCATACCCTATCACAAGGGAAGTCCTTCTGGACCACACCAAGCTTGTCCCTGAAGTAAACAAACTTCACTCTCGACAGAGGCTTGGTCAACACGTTTGCTATCTACTCATCTGTAGCGACATACTGGAGCTTCACTGCTCCCTTCTGCACCATCTCACAAGGGAAGTCCTTCTGGACCACACCAAGCTTGTCCCTGAAGTATACAAACTTCACTCTCGGCAGAGGCTTGGTCAACACGTCTGCTATGTGCTCATCTATAACGACATACTGGAGTTTCATTACTCCCTTCTGCACCATATCTCTGATATAATGGTACTTGATCTTGATATGCTTGGACTTGTCATGAAACATTGGGTTCTTTGTCAACTTCACACAACTCGGGTTGTCGCACCAGATACAAGTTGCCTCTAACTCGAGATCTAACAATCTTGCAAGCAACTTCCAAAGCCACACTGCTTCGCTGCTAGCTGAACTTGCTGCTATGTACTTTGCCTCAGTCGTATTGAGCACCACATTAGTCTGCTTCTTGCTGAACCATGAGATCATAGTTGATTCCATACTGAAGCAACATCTAGATGTACCCTTCTAGTCTGCAACACTACCGGCCCAATCTAAATCAGTAAAGCCTTGCATGCTTATCTCACGATCTGAAGCATATCTGAGTCCATAGTTAATTGTACCTTTCAGGTACCTCATCACATGTTTTGCTGCAATCAAGTGAAAACGTCTCGGCTCAACCATATACTGATTCAATGTGTTCACTGTAAAACATATATTTGGTCTTATGTTCGTTAAGTACATCAACGAATCAATCATCTGTCTATACATGGTGGCATCCACTGTCTCTGAGGTTGTATCACTCAATAACTTCGGATTTGTCACCATCGGTGTAGGCATGGATTTACAATCCATCATTCCGAATCATTCCTCTATGGTAATCTGCTCGGAACAAGAAAACAAGACCAAGAATATCTCCATGGTAACCTCCATGGAATTTACAAAATAACTTGCCTGAGACAAGAGCAAAAGTATTTCCAATATAATAGCATTTTCATAAGAACATATCTATGTTAACAAGAATAAAAGACAATTTCATGGTAATCAACATATCATTACCAAAGTCACCTGCCTGGAAGCAAAACAAGAAGTGTCTCCTAGAGGAGATGTTAGTTCATCTTGCAAACAAGTACAATAAGCATTTATATCAATAGTACTCACATGCTACCAAGTATTCATTGTATCTAGTAGTAATAGAACCTTTCAAGGATTGCTGTCACAACTATAGTGTTTACTTGTAATGTAGCAATTATCAAACTTGATATGTGCAAATTGGAAACTTATCAATTTAATCAATCAAACTTGGAACCTGGAGTCTTATCTTCAAGAATGATTGTTGTTGCTTTTCTTTCGAGTCTCCTTCACTCAAGATGGAAAGTATTCTCTCCAACCTGTCCCGTGTACTAAGACAATATGCTTTCTTGACAAAAATCTGAGCTAGGGAATATAATGCAAGTAAACTCGAAATCTCAACCTTAATCAGTCTAATACTTTGACTAAAGTCAGCTTATAACTTTAACTTTGACCAAAGGTTAGTATGATAATCATAACTTCAATAGATCAAAATACAACTAGATGTTCATAAGGTCACAATAATGCCATAACAACTAGAGGCATATCAAAATAATCAAACCTGGACTACGTTGTTCCTCTGAATGTGCTGGATCTACAATTGTTGCTTGGACAAAAGAGCCCTTCTCTTGCAAATACCCTTAAGATAATGATACAGTTTAAAAACATACAAGTACATACCTTCGGCAGGAGCGGCAAACAACGTCTAGCAACAACGAATCCTAAAACTTCAAGGTGTTCCAACTTGCAATCTGAAGGTAGCTAGAGATGCGCTAGGGTAAGGCGCACTAGGACAACCAAAAATTAGGCCCAACGTTTAACATAAACTTCACTGGTCCAGAGGAATTGCAACTGGTGCTGCCATTGGCACTGCAACTGGCACTGCAATTGGCACGAAGCAACTGGCACTGCAATTGGCACGAAGCAACTGGCACTGCAACTGTAACTGGTACTGCAATTGGAATTGGCACTGGAGAACTAGGGCTTTAAGAGGAAACCTTAATTTTTAATTTCAGAATGTTGGAGATCTGATCCGGGGGAAAGGTGCGCCCTACTTAGGCAACCTTCTTTAAGGGTTCAGTAAGTGCTCAACGAGCTTGACAATGGGGAAAACTGAGGATCTTCCTTCCAGTGGTTAGACTGTTATGAAGGAAACCAACTCTGATACCATGTTAAAATCTTGGTGTGCTCATTTAACCATAGACAATATCACATTATTCTCACCCAACCATAGGCACAAATGCCACTCACGAGCACTTTAAACTTTACTTAGAATAACTCTAGCAAGCCTACTCCAGAACCAACAGATAAGCCCTAGCCACAATACTGCTGCAACAACAATATAATAACCATACAAGGATAGCGTGCCTTATACCAAGAGAAGCACAAGAGAGATACCAAAAGGACTGCTGCACTATTTCTCCAGACTTGCGCCATCTCCAGCTACAACCGCTGCTCTCCAAACTTGCACCCTAGCTGCCACTGCAGTTCCTCCTTAGACTTGCGCACTTGTTGAGTGAGTGTGTCCAAATGAGCTAGGTGCCTGCCTATTTATACTGTCTTGTCCAATTGACTGGAGCCGACTTCTCCTTCTGGTTGCATCTATTACTTTATTATTATTTCCCTTGAGGCCAACTTCTCTCCTAGGGTTTTTTAACATCTGTTTAACGGTTCTCTTGTTTCCAGAATATTCTATTCTAAGTCAAAGGTTACACTTGGAGGTTAATACATCCCACAACTACCAAAACATCAACAAAGGGGAGATCTAATCTCAACCCTTGATCACTTTGGAGGAGATCTAGGGTTCTGGACTTAGGGTCAACTCATTGTAATAAAAGGCAACCTAGGTGAGAGGATGAGACACATTGAGTGGACACTGAGGAGATCTCATTGAGTGGGTGGAGCAGTTCATCCAAGTGTGAGTGGGTAGGGCCGAGGAAAGGTGTAAAGGGGCAACAAGGGAGATAACAGCTAGGTGGGTTAGGTTATTGCTGCATTGTATTCCTCCGATGGGCCATTATCCCTGAACGAGAGCACAAGATTTATAATAATAAATCAAACTAAGGCAATTTAGTGAACACTTTTAGCGTTTATTGATTGTGGCTTGCCTAGTACAAATTCTGGGTGGCTTATCAATCAACAAATGGGTTTAACATGCTGTCAAAAGCTACTGTAACAACAACAAAACAAGAGTAATGACAACTGCAAGAAACCTTCAGAAATGCACTTTGTAAAGAGCAATTTATGCACACTTTAACTCTAGCTGATAGTACTTTGCTTCATGCAATTTTCTGGGTTGATTTAGATGGTTAGTAGGCTAATATAAGCTGCAAAATGATGGTTGTGGCAATGATTATGATAACAACAAGTTAGTACCTTAAAACAAGGTAAGTAAGTTAGGCTAAGTTGGTAGAGATAGCAAATGAAGTTGAGTGTAGTCTTGTCAAGGAATAGAAGAAGAGGACTGTTATCCCCTAGCCTAGGGATAACTAAGGAGATCACGTCTCGAGGCCCACAGGTCCTAGACATGGAGTATCGAGAGCCAGGCGACTTGAGCATGGCCCCGGAGGGCCCCTCTTTTCTTTAGTGCAGTCCACTTATCACCAACAACAGTATCCATCCCAGCATACTTTCGACAGTTGAAGCATTGTATTTCTGAAATATCTTTCTCTTGATTTGTCTTCCTCTTTGAACCAAACTTCCTTTTGTTCCTGAAGTTCTTGAATCTTGCTGTGAAGGCTTGATCATCGTACTTCTTTTGGGGTTTCTCTTTTGCACTGATCCTTGATTCTTCTTGAGCATAGCAAGTCCAAAGTTCTTCAAATGTCGGATACTCCTTTATTGTGTTCATGCTTGCAGAAAATGCATCCCACGTTTTGGGAAGACCATTGAGTACTATGTTTACCAATTCCTTCTCTGAGATGATCTCTTCAATAGCTTGTAGTTGATCTCTTGACTGAGAGATTCTCATAAAGTATGATGTTATATTGTCATCATCATTCCTCTTCATGTCACAGAGCTCATTCTTCAGACTCATTACTTGTCCAATGTTTCTGACTGAGAAGAGGTTTGTTAGGGCATCGTACATCTTCTTCGATGATTCAAGATGGGAGATGTAGGGTATCAAGTGGTCTTTGATAGAGTCCACTATGATACTCATGGCATTGATGTCACTGTCTTTGAACTTCTCCATAGCTTCAACGTTCAATGGTTTCTTCTCTTTTCCTTCTTCAAACTCTGGTTTCATGATCTTTCTTTTCACGTTATCCAACACTTTATTCTTGGCAAGGATGAGGTCAATCCTTGTCTTCCACGCTTTGAAGTTAGAAGCTCCATCTAACTTGTTCTCTGACTTCATAGAGTAAGTCATGGCGGCTTTGACTTGGTCAACCCTAGATTTGACCAAAAACTCAAACTTCACGTCTTGGCTTGCTAAGAGTAACATGAGATGCGCTAGGCTAGGGCACAATGATCTATCCGGAAATTAGGTCAATCCCTTCACTTAATGTGCCTCAAGGAGAAGATTAGAGTTTCTGCAATTGCACCTGCTAGTAACCCTAGCGACAGTACTATGGTGACTGCTCTTGCTAGAAATCCTAGCGGCAGTTCTTCAACGAGCTTAATATCCTTACAACTATGTTTCCTTCTAGCAGTTAGACTGAGTGAAGGAGGTGTGGGCCCATAACCTGTTAGAATATGAAGGATTGTGCTCGTTTTACCATTGACAATATCTCTATTGTCACCCAACCATAGGCTGAAGCCACCCTCCGAGCACCTTAACCTTGATAGAGAATCACTCCAGAAGGAAACCCTAGGCTAGATAGCCAAACAAAGGGTAGCGCACCTTTCCCCAAGGATAGCGCACCAAGAAGAGCTGATTAGATAGTCCAAACCCTAGCCAAGAGATAGTCCAAGCATAACTGCTAGCTGCAACGACAACTCTCCTCCAAACTTGCGCAGAAACTGGGCAAATGCAGTGCGCATAAGTGCTGCTTTTGCAGTTCTGAGAATGCCTGCCAGAATGAAGACTGGCCTCCTGTATTTATACTAAATCTGGCAAGAAGAATCAAGGATTAGTGCAAAAGAGAAACCTCAAAAGAAATACGATGATCAAGCCTTCACAACAAGATTCAAGAATTTCAGGAACAAAAGAAAGTTTGGTTCAAGGAAGAAGCCAAATCAAGAGAAAGATATGTTAGAAATACAATGCTTCAACTGTCGAAAGTATGGTCACTACAAGAATCATTGTCCCGAGCTGAAGAAAAGGAAGGAGACACACAAAGCATCAGTTGTCGAAGAAAAGGAACCTTCAAGAAGATTAAGCAGGATGAAACAAACTTCTTCTTTTAAGACAAGGTAAACAACACTCTTCATAGTTCTTGTACATACCATGTTTTCTGTACATATCTTGCATATCTATTTCTTAGAAGATAATATGTTCAAAGAGAAACTATACTTATGGAAGAACAACAAGATAAGGATTGCTACAAGTCAGACAATACACATGAAAGGATGAAGTACATCAACAACCCCTGGTAACAATTCATGTGGAAGTTATTATCAAAATCAATCTTGAAGAAACCTAGAAGAAGTAAAGACAGAAAGAAGTCAACAATCAAGAGGAAATTGGAAAAAGATTTGTGACACTTTGCAGAAGGCAATAAGGATGCAGACGAAAGCGTGGAATCTCCTAGATGGAGGGAGCCAATTATATTATCAAAAGAAGAACATGCATTCATGCATGAAGCAAGGATTAGGAGGGAGCTAATCCTAAATTATATGATCCATTGAAGATGATGAAGTATCTATCCATGGTAGAAACCATGAAAAGTAACACGTGTTTAGTGTGACTTCAGAAGAAGTCTTCTTCAAGAAACCTTAAAGTAATCCTTGGTTGTCCATCCACATCCATGATCCTATGATGAAAGAAAGAAGTTGGAATCTTCAGAGCATGGAATCTATAGAAAACTCCATGAACTCAAGAGCTAAAGAGAAACACGAGGAAGAACATGAAGATTCCAAGAGAGAAAGAAAAGACAGAACAACCAGTGAGTGTATCGAGAATCACAAGACTACCAACCTGATATGAACTCACTAAAAGCAATCAAGCAAAGGAACTGAAAATTGTGGTGAAGAACAATGTATGGAAGACTTATGAATGAAAGCATTGGAGGAGGGGGGAATCCTTTGATTTGAGCACGAGTTTCTTTCTTTTCTTGGGAATGGTCCACACCCTACTTGCCACTGCTGAGACTTTCGTAAAGGCACGGGAGTAAAGCAAGCATTGACAAGCGCCCCTGCACCTCGTCTGACCTACCTTCCTGTCAACGCTTCCTGTCGCTCGGTTCCACCAAATAAGGATGTGAATTGATTCAGAACTAGAGGTTCTCCCAGATGGAGGGAGAAGACTATGATGATTGCTTGTAAACTAGACATACCTCTACATGAGCCAGTATATCGTCCACAATATCCATAGGTTGGAGTTTACATGTAGAGCAACCTCAAAGGCTTTGAGGTATACCAGAAAGAGACCCTTGTATGCAGATGGAAGAAGATCTTGTATGGATTCAAACAACTTGGTGCAGAGCCTTTAATACACAACAGAAGTGTGGTGAAAATATTTCTATAATAGATATATTGTATCAGAATGGTTACTTAGAAATCCAGGATGATGGATGGCTAATCCATGACAAACTCTCATAGATATGTTCTAGTTTGAGCCCTGCCATGATGTTATGAGCTAGCAGGAAACAAAAGATGAATCCAACAATGATATACTACATTGATCAGAGCTATATAAAGCCTTCAGAGAAAACCAGTGTTCCAGAAAGACCGAAGTACATTGAGATCAAGCATTACACTCTCCGTGATGAAGTCCAGAAAAGAGAAAGTGGTTCTCCAATATATATCTCCATAGATGAGCAGATAAGCAGACATTTTGGTGAAGCCTCTGTCCAAGCTGAAAAAGTTTGTGTACTCAAGCTGGAGCTTGTGGAGACGACTTCCTTATTGAAAAAGGAAGAGATGACTCCCAGGTTGGGAGGGAGCACTAATGTGTTATTGATTTATGGACAGTCATTTTTCAAGTTCGAAAAATGGTCCAGGATGAGCAGTTCCTTTCCAGTTCGGAAAGTGGTTTGAGATTTCTGACGGACATGCATTTTCCAGTTCGGAAAATGGTCTAGATCGAACGGTCATTTTCGTAATGAAAATGGTTCGATGGATTGCTGCTGTACCATAGACAACGATTTCTCATTGTGGTTAACATGGAGAATGGTCTAGGACAGTCTCTCTTCTTGACGGTCATTTTTATTAGTGGTCAAGAAGACTGGTCTGCCTTGTCGGACAATCATTCTTTCGAAGCTCACAGTTGTGAGCAGTTTCGAAGAATGGTCTGTTTTGGAGGTTGGTGCAGGACAATCATTTCCTTAGGAAATGGTCCGAACAGTCATTCCCTAGGCATATTCATTCTCTCCAGGTTGCACTTTGTTTAGTGTCGGAGGAATGGCCCAGATAGGTGAATGGTCCAGGTTCAACAATCAGGGACACGCATTCCCTAGGGCAGATTCATTCTCTCCAGGTTGCACTTTGTTTAGTGCCGGAAGAATGACCTGGATAGGGAATGGTCCAGGCTCAGAAGTTGGGATAGTTATTCTTCCTTGCTTGAGAAGAATAGTCCAGATAGTTCATCATTGATGTTTTACCTTCCGAGGGTAGATGCTCTTCCAGATCTCATAGATGTGAGTGGAAGAATGGCCCAGATGACTCAGTTTATATCATAATAATGTTTTCTGTGTAGGTTGATATCAGATGATATGATTGTTATGGAGACTGTATGTCTCCGGACAGTAGATGTATACTACTGTGGTGGATGTGTTCCACTGGTTGTGACTATATGTCACTGATCAAGTATCTGTGTGCTACTTGGTGTGGTAGTGTACCACTGGATAGTGGCTGTGTACTACTATGGATAGACACAGTTGTGTTCTATTGAATGACATTGTTCCGATTGCCTTGAAGACTATCAATAATGTTGGAAAATGTTTAATCAGCTAGATGGATGATCAATGGACAGAGATTTCCTAGACGGAAAATGGTCGAGGACATTTATTCTTCCAAGACATATGTCCAGATTAGAAGAATGGTTCTTGTGTCACTCTGTGGAGTGAGTGACTTATCCAACATCATGCCTAATTACTCAAATGGGGTATGGTTTCGAGAGATGATGCAACCGATGACACTGATAATGATGATGGTGCTCATGATCTAGTCATGAGATAGTCTATACGACTATGTTGATGCTACCGGGTGAATGGTATGTTTGTGCTCAAGACCATTACCCTTCAATACCTCCCTAGCTAGGAGGGAGTGTTTATATTATGGTAGCTACAGGAGGTATTTACCTTCACGTATAAACCTGACGAGAATAGAATATTCTGGGAAGTAAGAAGAAACCCTAATTAGTTGGCTAATAACCCTAGAAGACAAGTCAGCTCAAGAGGATAACTTGTATTAGGTTATTGGCCTCCAAGAGAAGAAGTCGACTAAAGGAAATATTATATACTAAGTAAATAGGCACCTAGAATGAGAAGTCGGCCCAGACAGTTTGCCAGATTTAGTATAAATACAGGAGGCCAGTCTTCATTCTGGTAGGCATTCTCAGAACTGCAGAAGCAACACTTGTGCGCAGTGCAATTGGCCAGTTTGTGCACAAGTTTGGAGGAGAGTTGCCGTTGTAGCTGCTGCAACTAGCAGATTTCGGTTTACACTAAATCTGGCTGGCAGATTTCCTTAAATAACACAGTCAATTTTGTTAATTTAGGTGATAGGAAGTCATTGAAAAATGCAGTTCTAAATTTTTCAAGGTTCATTTTTGAGAACCTTATGTTTGTAATTAAGTTTTGAAAAAGTCGGATTTGCCTTGAATAACACAATCAGTTTTGTTAATTTAGGTGATAGGAAGTCATTGAAAAATGCAGTTCTAAATTTTTCAAGGTTCATTTTTGAGAACCTTATGTTTGTAATTAAGTTTTGAAAAAGTCGGATTTGATTTTTATTTTAAGTAAATTCGATACACAGGTTTTGGTGGCTAAGTGCCTCTCCAAAGCGCTTCTAAGCCACCGAAAGCCCTAGCTTTCGGCAACATAAAACCGAAATTTGGGGCTCTTTAGCCACCGAAAGTGCAGGAGCTTGGAAATAGTCAGCACGTCCTTTCACACGCCGGAACTGTCGGGTGATGTGTTATGATTACATTAGCCGTCGAAAGACAACAAGAGAGGTCGATCATGATCGGGTAAGATGTGATTAAGTGTTTAATGATTTCTCCTTGACATATCAAATCCCAAACTCTCTAAACCTTACAACTGTCCTATTTTTAGGATCTGATTCCTGCGTAGTATGTCTCATCATTTAAACCTCAGTTCCATGATATCGCGTGGCTTGCTGTACTTCATACCCCTCGAACCTTATCCAATTATAATCCTGTCAAATCCTAAAATGCCTCTTATATCCCTCAAAATCAGGATTTTCGTAAAACACTTCTCCTATCATATCGCCTTTGGCACACCCGAGCCTTAACCCCCTAGTTCTGCACTGTGTGGCCTCCCTCCAAACCCGTTTTTCCAATTGCAGGTGTACAATAGATTTCCAGCAAATGAAGAGAGGAGGACTAGTTGTGAGGAGGGAGCTTAATGACATTGGTTACCTGGAATCACATCCAGAGGTATGTCAACCTTTCAAAGATGGACGCTGTTTCAAATTTTGTGAGAAATTGCAGAGCTCTCATCAGCAGGTGGCAAAAGCTTTTGCTCTGACTTTTGATGGAAGAAAAGCAGTCATCGGTCAAGATGAATTCCAGGTGGACGAAGCCCTCATAGCTGAAGTGACAGAGCTTCCAAGAACTGGAGAAAATTGGTTCAAAACCACTGTTACAAAAGATGTTGAATTTAGGTCCTACTTGAAACTAGAACACAAGTGTTTGATATGGAAGAAAGATATTCCTATATCTTTTCTTGAAGAAAAATGGCAACACTTGTTAAAGCCATCCTTGTTTATATAACTTGTGAAGGTAGATATAACAGGGTGATGATCTATCACTTCAAGCTCATGAATCATTTTACGGGTAGGAGCCCACTCAACCTGCCTTATTATCTTCACAGGAGCCCGACTAAGATGGCTCATCAAGTTAAAGCTAAACCCAACAAGGTAGAAGGTAGATTGTCTCATCATGGCTTAATCAAGATTTTGATTTGTGAGTTGTTGCAGAGAAGAAACAGGGATTGGGGCCACTTTCTATTTTGGAATGAATTTTAGACAGATCTATAGCTAGAAGATAAAGAGAAATCTTCTTCAAAGAAGTCATCTACTCCTAGGAGTGGAAAGAGGAAATGGAGAGCCATCTCCCCAGTTGCAATTGATCAACCCTCTCCATCTTCTAAACCTAAAAAGGCTAAGAAGACATTGAATTTTAGCAAGGATGCAGAAAAGGCCAAAGAGCCTCCAGTGGACAAGAGGATCCTCAATCTCTCCTATACAGACTCTGAGGACGAAGAGCACCAGGTTGAAGCAGAGCAAGAAGCAGTCCTAGCAAAAGATCCAGTTACAACATGGTATGTAGATCCATTTACAACAGGGTATGAAGATCTTCCATCACCTACTCCCAAGGAGGAACATGAGCTGAAAATTGCAGAGGCCTCATCTAGCAGCAAAAGAAAGCAGAGCAAATCAAAGAAGATCAAGAAACTTAAAGAGAAAATAAAACAACAGGAAGTGCTAGAAAGGGTGATTAAAGCCAGGTATGAAATTCTATCAAAGAATTTTGCAGAAACCAATGCAGCCCTAGAAAGATTGGCACATGAAAGTGTAAAGGAAAAGAAAAAGAAGAAGAAGATTGTAAAAGACTACAACAGTCTCTGGAGAGTATCTATGCATTTGAAGAAAAAGGTCAGGTCATTAAGGTTGCAAGCTATGTCTTCAAGACCTCAGCCTCAACCACTTGTTGATCTTGAAACCCTAGCAGATGCAACCATCCATTTGAATGATCCAGAGGCAGCCAACAATCCTACAGCCATTCCAGAACTTGATCAAGATGCAACGGTTTCAGAAGATCATCCCTAAGGTGTTCCAAATCTAAGACAAAAGGTATTTTGCATTTTTGTTTAAAACATAACTTTCGGTGGCTTAGGCGAACATTTCAACTGTTCATTAGCCACCGAAAGCAGAGCTTTCGGTAGCTAACTGGCCCAGATTTTGTTTATTTTAGCCACCGAAAGCACTGATAGGGCAGAGAGGTATTGTTTTTGCACAGATCCAAGTTTTTCTTATCCAAATGCCTCAGGAACGGTTCCAAACGATAGATAATAATTAAGGTCATCATTATCAATATTCTGTTTTGATTTTGGAGATGCCTAGCAAGGTGGAAAGGTTAAATTGGTTACCTATTTTCTGGGCAAAAAACTGTCTTGTTGCTAGCAGGTGGCAATTTCGATTCGTCCCATATCTTATGAAGACCCATCAGCCTTGGAAGGCTTACTACACCTGTCGAAGATTTTGAAAGACATGAAGATCACTTGAGATAAGGAGTTGACCTATTTTATAGGATCTCTGCTTATTTTCTTGTGTCAGTTATTGATTTTCTATTTTTGGTAAATTCGATCCAGTATTCTAGGATATGGATATCTGATGTAAAGGCTATAAAGCCACAAACTTTTGATGAACCAAGGGTTCGACTTTGGAGACTTTTTCACACTCTGTACTTAAGCTTCTCATTTGCAGACCAAATAATACAAGTTTCTTTTGCAYTACCTGTTCAGATTCATATTTTCTCTGTCTATTCTATATTTGCACATGGATGTTTAATTTGTGTCTATTCTGTTTGTCTAAAGCCTGATAACTGTTATCCTATCTTTGCTTTGATGAGTTGAATTGCAAATATCTTTTACTCATTGTGACTGGCCATTCATATATCTTTATGTGTGAGTTTGTTGGCATAGTAAGAATTCTCCATACATTCAATTAAGTTACAAACCCTCTGAATAGTGAGAGTTAAAAGCCTTGTCATCTGGTTATGTTTATGCATGTCTTGAGAGAGCATGTTTGATTTAGTCATCTGACTTGATCCAATTAAGAGAATATTATACACTATCGAGATATTAGTTAAGTTACTAGGAATCTCGGAGATACAACCTAAGAGAGTTTCCTGGAGTGATCACAGCTTGGACTATCTCTTGGTTATGGTTTGGACTCTCTGATCAGCTCTTGCTTGGTGCGCTATCCTTGTAGAAAGGTGCGCCACCCTTTGTTTGGCTATCTAGCCTAGGGTTTGCTTCCAGAATGATTCTCTGTCAAGGTTAAGGTGCTCAGGGGTGGCTTCAGCCTATGGTTGGGTGACAATAGTGATATTGTCTATGGTTAAACGAGCACATCCATCATATTCTAACAAAGGGCAGGTATCATTCACCTTACTTCCCCTTAACCCCTTGACATAGCCTTTCCAAGTGACTTCATTCATTTGAGTGACCTAGAGAGAGGGGTGGAACGTCTCCCTTGGAGTGAGGTTTTCCTCCTCTTAAAGAGAAAGAGGTACCTTATTGAGGTGACAATGATAGGGTTACCTCCGTGTTACGTCAATCTAAGCCTACTTGCCTTTAGGCTTTGGGCAAGTATAGATTGCGCAATAACAAGTACTAGTGCCTTCAAGGGTAATGGAGTCAAGGTGGACGACTTCTTTTAAGGCTGCAAATCAATTTATGATGATGCAAAAAAATCTAAGAGGGAAAAGGCCTAGGAGAAGTAGTAACTTAAGTCCTCCTAGGCTTTGACCTCAAGAGACAAGATGCTAGGGTGTCGGCAATTCTAGGCCCTAGCGCCTTGCTCTCCTTAGCCTTTTTATGGAGTAAAAACTTGTGCAACAATAACTAAGTCCAAATCCTTAGAGTGCTAGCAATTTAGGGCTCTAGGGTTTCACTAGTTATTAGATCATTTCAATGAAAAGATTTGCAAATAAAGAGTAAGAAGGTAGCAATTTAAGTTTCTTACTTCAAGCATTAAGTACACCATGCAATTTCATAATCTTGTATGAGCAAATAAAACCATACAGCAAACCATTCAATAGATGACAAAACGCAGATTTCACTTACTTGCACCAAGAATAATCATGAGAATACCATGCAAGATCACCATAAAACTTTCAAGATTGATCCAAGTTGCCCAAAATAGCCTTAAACAAGAATGGCGCCTCACAATTTCAGCCAATAACACTCACTAGGGCGCAAATTCCAGACCTCGTCTTAAATGACAAGTTGTGATGTGTAAAATGAGAGTACTTTATGTTTATTTATACAAAATTTTGACCTTTAATTATTTTTTAGGTCAAAACAAGGCTGACCTGGCCAATTTACAACAAAAATTGAATTTTGACATAATTAAAAGTAATTTGCATCTGGAAACACCTCCAAGGGTGACGTCATGCCCTTCTAGGGTGACATTGAGGCCCATAAGTGAAATGCTGAGCTAGAAAAGTGGGGCGGTTGGCCTCTAGAGGCCCCAAATGATTCCCACACGTGCCACCAGGCTCATAAATGCCTCAAAAAATGAAACCTAGCTCTGGATGATGTCTAGGGTCATGATGGCGACGTTCAAGGCACTCAAGGGCTAACCTCCATGTGGGAAGGGCAAGGTCCCCTGGGTCTAGGTTTGCGAAATTCTTCCAAAGGCAACGACCTTCCTTTTCCTGATGCAAGTCTTCATTTTCTTCTTACCCCTGGCTGGGTTTGCAGCATCCATCTGTGGGCTTTAAGCCCCCATGAAGGTCCAACCTAATCATTCCCTCATGTGTACCTGTCCACCGAGAAGGTCCTGCAACAACAAGTACACCCTCCGGGGGTTCATAAGTCACAGGGATGATAGCATGTAAATCACATCCAATAATTAAATTACCCAAACATGTGCATCAAACCCCTCTTAACCAAGACAAATGCTCAAAGACGTTATGCAATTTGACAAGTTAGGTTTGGAGAAGGTCTTAGGGTGTCCTATTGGGCTAACCTCTCTTAAGTTTGGGATTTTTCCCAGGTGGGGTCTAATCCAGGTCATGTAAGTGTACGAGGTGGCATGGGGTAGATGTTTGGGCATGGGGTGCATGTAATAACAGGGAAATGTAAAGTCTTACTTGTGGGTGCCTTTGTAGAGGGTGAGTTGCACCTTGTCATAAATGCAATTGTTTCCTAGCCCATTCATTGCCTTTTATTCTTAGCTTTATTTCTTTTGATCTTTTGCTCTTGTGCTTCAAGGGAATAGTTGAAGGCCATTATCCTGGCTTGATGATCAGAGGTGACAGCGTTATCCACGAACATTTCACGGAGATGAGAAGACTGGCTCGTGATGAGAGCCCCTTTCTCTTGGCTATGCCACCAAGAGCCACTACCCTGGCTTGGTGACCGGATTGTTGGAGTGTCATACCGCTACATGCCCATGGTCATAATAGGCCAACTCATGATGAGACCCAACTATCCATCAACTAATACCCTGAGTGTTTATGTTATTCTATGGGTCCCCTTTTCTTACTGAGAAGCTTTTCATTGCTTTCTCAGGGATCCCTGGGCGAAGCATCTCGAAGGTTTCAACTTTGGCTTTTAACTCTTGCCTGCTACTTTTACCCTCTGAGCCTTTAGCCCCTTCTTCCCACGAGGTAAAGTACAACCCTTCCTAGTGTAGCCAATCCTAATGCCCAAACAAGGATAGGGGAGATGAAAGGAATAAAGATGGAAAATGGTAAGTATGGAAGGAACAGACGATGACTTTTCACAAATCCACCCAGTAGCAATCCATCCTAAAGGGAAATCAACTTACTAGGGCACCATGTTACCCTTCCAAGTATGAATGAGGCAAAGAGCATAATTTCCAAGCAAACGTCATGAAATGAAGAAGGATTCAATACAACATATTCAAGTGCTTCAAAAATCAGAGTGATACATACCATGATACCTAGACTCATTACCTCATGGAGCAAGACTCATCGCTACTTCAGGACTAGGTTGGTGGGATGGATACTCTTGCTGGTGATATGTGGATTGCACTGAAGACAAGAGGGGTTCTCCGGGGCCATGCTTAAGTCGTCTGGCTCTCGGTACTCCATGTCTAGGACCTATGGGCCTCGAGATGTGATCTCCTTAGTTATCCCTAGGCTAGGGGATAACAGATCCATTTTGGGATACTACAAACCATCATCTCAGATCAGGACAATAGGTTCCTCAACACATTTTGGTCGAGCCTTTGGTCACTGTTGGACACCAAGCTCACTAAATCTACTGCCATCCACCGCCAAACCAAGGTCGTCAATCAAATGATTGTGCACATTTCGCGCATGTATAACTCTAAGCATCCGTGTACATGGGATGAGAGTCTTCCCTATGTTCAACACAACTACAACAGGGCTCTCCATAGCTCCACTGGGCAAAGCCCATTTCAGGGGGGGCTGGGATTCCAACCCTTGAGTCCCATGGATGTTGCACTATCTCTTGCAACCACATAGGTAGAATCTTCCCATGTTCAGTCTGAGGCCGACAAAGCCATTCGATTCATTGAGCGGATTCAACACATCTGCCAACAGGTCCATGAGATTTTACAGAAAGCCAATGCTAAGTACAAGCAACGCCATGATTAGCACCGAGTATCGCACAAGTTTTAGGTGGGAGACAAGGTTTGGTTACATTTGCAGAAAGAGCGTCTCACAGGGCCTCGTTGAAGCTCTGCCCACTTTGCTATGGCCCTTACACCATCACCAAGGCTGTGGGTGATAATGCTTTTGAGCTCAACACTCCCCCCTTCCTTGGCTTGCACCAATTGTTCAATTTGGACCTCCTTCGGCCATATTTTCCACCATTATTGGACACCTTCGAGATCGCAGAACAATTGACACCAATAGAGCTCAACCTTGACTGCATGGAACAAGCATCTACTGATCAAATAGTGGACACATAGGTCAAGGGCACTCGTGAGCAGAGTATCCAGCTTTATCGGTTTGTCAAGGCAGGGCAGCTCCTGCACCAAGGCAAGTGGCTCACCCGGGGCCAATTTCAGCAGAAATTTCCCCACCTGATGGGGGCACTCAACGCAATGGAGACCATTGCTTCCTAAGGGGGAGGATTGATCCAGGTGGATATTGGTGGCCATCCACCTATTTCAACTGGCTCATCTTGACAATTTTTAGGTCAACACGTTCTTCTGTAATTCTTTGTTATTGTGGGTCTTGCATTTTTGGGGCTGTCTAAAGCCCTACACAGTTTCTAGGTGGATATTGGTGGCCGCCTCCCTAATCCAATTGGCTTATTTTGAAAGTTTTCATGTCAGTGCATCTTTCTGTACTTCCAAGGCCGTTTTGGGGCCCTAAACATCATTTTTTGGGCTTGCCACAGTCAAACTGTAGAGGGAGTCAAAGTTTGACGACATATAGTGTAGATCTCGAAATGACCTTTCCAATGGGCTATCACACGCCTAAAATGGAGATCGTATGCAAAAGTTATGACCTCGGAAAGTTGAGGTACCAACTTACCCATCGGGGCCCACATAACTCTTGATGTTTCATCTCCTAGGGTTAGGTTTTTGGATGTCTAGGGTTTTGGCATTCATGAGTAATGTTAAAAAGGCATCTGGAGCCTCATTGCAATCATTCTTCTTAGACGAATGCGTGTAGCAGTCACACCTCTTTTCAGAGATAGCTACCACCATTCGAGCAAGTTGTTTTCAGTTTTGCAGTTTTACAGTTTCAACCTATTTTCTTTATTCAATAGAAGTTATTGTTCACTGGATATCTTTTGTTGTTCACCGTATCTCTGTGTTATTGTATTGAATTTGTTATTCATTTCGTTCCGCTCATAAATCCGGATCACATGGTGAACTCAATCTCATGTGCAACAATGCTATGCGATCTCTTGACTTGGTTTATTGTTGTTGCATTCATTCATTGGTTTGGCTGGTTCTAACTTTGGGCAAAGTTGCAAACCGAATCCACATCTGATTACTCTGGAATCAGGATTATTCAAGGGTGCAGGAAAATTGGATCTGCTCTGCACTCTTATGTTTTCTTTATTGAATTCAACCTGTTATCGCACAAATTGTAGGTTGGGCAAAGCCCGACCCAAACCACAAGATGGTGACAACTGGGAAAATACCTACCCATTGTCACCTCAGATAGGTATTTCCATCACTTTAGAGGTGAAGTGATCACCTCAAGGGGGGAATCCTGGATGACCCTAAGGGGAATGAGATGGAAAATGATACTTATGAGTTGATGCCCCTATAGGTCAAGTTGCTAAATGGAAAGTAGCTTTGAAATGAGTCTCGGTAGAGGTCAATGGTTGCCAAGAAGTTTGAGTACCTGCGGATGATGATGATATCTGCCCGAGACACAAGAAACACCAAGTATACAAGCTATATGTTAAGTGGACAAACAAGTTAAGCTTGCTGTCACTATTTGCAGCAGTCAACAAAGATATACATCAACAAAGAAATGATTATTAGAGCTACTAAACAAGATGTCAAAAGTCTAACAAGTGGTGCAAGAGAAAAGCTAGCAAGTACTAGTATAACTCAAGTATGAAATCATAGACTTTAGCATCAATGTAAGGCTGTTATATATAAGTATTGCAGAGATGTATTTGCAGCCTTATGGCTGTAGTAAACAAGTTGTTACAGCAGAAAAATCAGCCACCAAAACTTGCAAAGAATCCACCCAAAAGATGTGTTAGGACTAGTAGATTATGCTGGCAAACTCTTAGCAAATTCTGACGGTTGATAAGAGAGTAAAATCAAAAGTTATGAGATGTTTTGCTGCAGCCCTAATGGTTGTAGCTTTAATTTATAACAACGATAAGAGTTACTTGGCAAAAGGTAACGCCCTAGGGGCATCAACAAGCCAATAGCATATAAAATTGATTGCACTTTGAACAACTTGAAAATCTTGTAAAATCACATTACCTAATGCAAGTAATTTTATTTCTCCAATGCAAACTTCAGATTAGTGCCTTCAAAAATTGGGTAAATGGAGTCTTGGATTGTAAGAGTTAGATCCACAATATCCCTAGGGGTGTAAACCCTCTTACTCCCTAGGGCATGCAAATAAAACTTAGGTAAATCGAGGAGGGTGTACATCCTTGTACTCCTCCTAGAAACCTTGCAATAAATGACTTGTCAACTAGCAAATGAGATGAAACTTAATGGAGGGTGTATGTACTTATACTCTTCCTAGGGTTTCAACGAATAACAATTACGAGAAAAGCAAGAAGAACTAACAATTGCAGATTTTCCTTACCAATTTCAAAAGAGATGCAAGATAAAACCCTAGTTCACCAAGCAAAGACCATTCATAAGCAAGAGAGAAGACCTCCAAGAGGTGCGCACCACCTTAGCTCCACAAATCACCAAGAGGATTCACCATAAGACATTTGCACAAGAGAGAGAGAGATCAAATTGCCCAAAGAGGGCGCAGTTTTCAACCAAGTAGTCATCTTCTCACAATGGGAGAGCTATGATCAAATGAGATAGAAATGATCTCTATTTATACAAAAACCTTTAACAAGAGTTTGTCCACAAAACTTAGGGTAAACCACAAAGTAAGGGGACAACAACCCTTACTTTGCCCCTTTGTTTTCAATGTATCCTTTTTCCAAGTCCATTCATTGGCATTAATTAATTAAGGTCCAAACACTCGGTACTCCCTAGGGGTGAATCGATTAGGTTGGGGGGCCATACCACAGTGTCACTTGAAGGGAGAAGAACACATAGTGCCATGGAGGTATAGTCAAGCTTGTAACGCACTTTGTGTAAATCCCTCAATCAAGTGGGACATTTATGTTATGTGTTTTATTTTGTAGGTCTTTGATTTTTTAGGAGAAGCGTTTCATTGCTCTCAAGACCTCTTTGGGTGAGCATCTGGAAGGTTCATACTATCTCCCCTTTGGGCCTTCAACCCCTTCTTCCCATGAAATGAGGGACAACCCCTTCTTGGGTCAGTAGACCTGAAAACCCAAAAGATAAGGAGATGGGGGGACTAAGTGTGGAAAGTGACAAGTATGTTCGGGAATGGCACGATGACTCGTCAAGGGGACCTCCCAGTAGTAAACCAATTCCTAAGGGTGACCACTTACTAGGGCACAATGTTTGCCACCAAGGTGAAACAGGGAAAAGAGCATAATGTCCAAGCAGACATTACATAATCAAAGCAGTTTTAAATGCAACAAACCCAAATGCCTCAAATATTGAAATGACACTCACCATAATATCTGGCTTGTACCTCATGGAGCAAGATCCAATGTCCTCCGGAAGCAAGCTGGTGTGGTGGATACCCTCATGATGAGCCCGGAATTGTGGTGGTGAAGTGGGTCTCTATCTGTGCAAGTGGACACTACTAGTCAAGCTGTCTTTCGGTACTCCATGTCTGCAACCTGAGGGCCTCGAGACATCATCTCCTTAGTTATCCCTAGGAGTTGGGGATAACACAACCAAACCCTTTTAGTTAAAAAAATGATTTTGGCCATCATAAAGGGTGTAAGAGGTATGTTGCATATACAAAGGCTCTTCAAATTCTGATGTGAAAAAACAATTCATATCATAATTGGCTTGTTGTGAAATATGAGCAAAGGGTAGTCAAGGAAACAAGTGTTGCATAATAGCGAAAGTCAGTAGGGATCTATGAGATATATGCTGAATACATCAGATGGCTAAATGCTCTGAAGAGTGAAATATAACAGCAGCACTCCTACATTGGAATTGACTATTATTTGTCAGAAATGGTACAAAAGAATCAGAGTAACCATAATTATGCATGATTGGCCACAATTTGCATTATTCAGCTTTGTTGCAATTATAATCTTAGAGAATGATTCTTACGAGATTCAAATTTCTGGTAGAATAATGTCATAACTGTTCCATAGCAAAAATCCTATATCTATCAGCTCATGTGTTTTGATATCTGAGAGGTGAGCCATTGGCAGATAACACAATTTCATTGAATTTTTCTGTTAGAGTGAAGAGTCACAACTTGCTTTTGCTCTTTTGTGGGCTCTCATTATATGTTTTTTGCACAAAATAAATTCCATTCAGAGAACTATTAGGAGTGCCCTGAATATAAAACATTTTTCATTGATAACACTAGTTTGTAATCTACTAAATAGAAATGTGGTACTCAAGTGACTATCAGGAATGCTCTGAGAATCTGAATGAATAGAATTAAGTAGTTGAAAAGGGCAGTGTTATCGCACAGTTTGTAGGTAGGGTTTAGGTAGCTTGAGTCAAGGCTTCAAACTAGCGTAACAGGAGCTTCCCCACCCACTGTCACCTCGATGGGGAGCTCTTTCTATTTAGGGTGGCTAATCCCAAGGGAGACGTCCCTAGTAATCTGGGGTTCTGAAGGAGAAGGATCAAGGTTTAATGCAAAGGTTAAGGACAAGCTTCCCTTCACAGATTACTGCCAATATGATAGTCAAAAAAAGAAGAAGAGGATATTCCACTGGATGGCACCTGTTTGTGAGACAAGACAAATGAAGCTAGAAAATGTGCTGCAGTGGTTAGTACTTCACAATATCAATGACTATCTTTTATATACATGAGCATTAATGAGAGTAATTATTGACGAAGTCAATGATTGCTAATAAAGACAAAGGCTTATAATGCTCCTTCAATAAATACAAAAGATACTTGCATTCAATGTATGAAATCAAATCCTTGTATTATTACAATGCATCAAATATCATAAATCTGCTCATATATAAATACTGTTGCTGTGTCACAATTGCAGATTGAGGGTGACGTCAGCCCTAATTCATGCTGTTTTTTGGAAGGCAAAAAGTGAACGTTTTGCACAATAAGCCAAGGAAAGTACTCTATGTTTCAATGCCAACCAAATCACAACATTTTACACTTAGACAATGGTTAAAAGAGGCTTGACGTCATCAATATTGCTGCTGCTACAGAAGTGACGTCAGCCCTAAATTAAGTTAGTTTGAAAGACAAAGAGCAAGACGTTTTGTCAAACAAGCTTATGGATGTGATCAATAACTCATAGTCTATCAAATCGGGTGACAAATGTCAAAACGTTTTAAGCCAAGCAAGGGTTTTAGACATGTATGATGTCACCTATATTGTTGTTGTCTTAGGGTTAGGGTTAGCTAGTCAAAGAGGTGGACGTTTTAACAAATCAGCCAATGAAAAAGCTTAAAACCTCTATGGCTATCAAGAGATGAGTCAGCCGCAACTTTAGTCCAAACACAAGCTTAAATAAGGCAAGACGTCATCATCATTTAGGGTTAGTCTAGACGCTAGGGTTAGTTAGGGTTTCAAATAAAGAGAGTTTGAAAGAGTGTTTTAGCACAAATAACCTCAACGTTTTGTTGTTAGACTAGTGCCTTGGGTAAATGGAGTCAAGGAGAGAGACTAATGGCTCGGAAAGATCTAAATCTAAGGACGGGAGAGTTAGGCTTGATAGTGCTGCAATGGCAGGGCCACCAAGTCAAAACTCTAAGGGGAGGAGGCTCATTCCGGTGTAGCTAAAGCTAGGCCTCATGCTCCTCCCTCTTTCCTTAGAACTCTTTGGCAAAACATCTAGCTTTAAAATACAAGTCTAGGGCTGAAAAGTGTTGCTTGGGGACAAGGCTTTTCAAACCCTAAGAGTCCAAACCCTAGGTGTAAACTCAATTAGGCCTAGGACGTCCTCTTTTTTCAATTTGTATCCAAAACTAACTCAGAAAAAAGAATGGCTAGTGTAGCTATGGCTAGGCTAAACCTTCTTTAATCAATGGCTAAACTAGTTCTTGTCATGGGGACATGAAGCCACGACCTACTTGTGTGTTGGCTCCCTAGGGTTTCAATGATTAAGCATTATAATAACAATGTAACTATACATGCAAGATATTTAATCAACAACCATTCAATCAAGAAGTTTGATAAGAAAAACACTTACAAATTCATGGAGAAGCTTATCAAACCCTAGTTGTAACACCTTCCAATGACAAGAATACCATAAACATGCCAAAAATGATCCTTCCAAGTGTAGTGCCTCACTCCAAGAGCAAATATCCAAGACAAAAGATAAAAAGAGTCACTCTCACAAGAGAGCAAGTTATGTTATATCCAAATGAGGGTAAAACGTCCTCAATTTATACCATCTCTATGACCTTTAATTAGCAGATAGGTCATTAAAAACARCCGACAAGGCTGACTTTACAATATTTCATTATTTGTCACTTAAAATGCTAAAAATGTCAAAATAGAGCTAAAATGGGAGACGTCAGGCCCCTCTGGGGGAGACGTTGGCCCTTTTTGGGCATGATCAACATCCAAGAGGCAAGACGTTGGCCCCTCTGGGACTCCTGCAAGCTGCCACACGTGCCACAGGGTCCAAACACGCTGCCACATCCTCCAGGAAACGTCCAGTCTGCTATGGTGGCATCCTGTCCATCAAAGCCATCATACCACGTGCAGGGGCTGATCCCCCATAGGTCAATCTCTGCCAAAGCGTCCTGATGAGGGCGTCCTTCTTCTTCTCCATGCAAGGGCTCGTCACAACTCTGTCTTGCCTCTGCCATCCCAGCAACCATCTGATGGGCTCTTCAGCCCCATGGAGGTCCAAGCTAATCATCTCCCCATGTGCACTGATCCTCTGGTACCTGTCCGCCGGGTATGGTCCTGCACATCAAAGACTACGCCCTCCATGGGCTCATCAGTCCCAGATATCATAGCAATGTAAATCATATCTCATTATTAAAGTTATCAAACATATGCATGAAATCCCTAACAAATCATCTAAGAGCTCAAAGACATTACACAGATCTACTATACAAAGCCGAGGAAACCAAGAGAACAACCTATTGGGCTAATACCCACAAGAGATGGAAAGTTTCCTCAAAGGATCATTCAAGCCATG
>JASDQU010100542.1:504148-516848 GCA_032191745.1 Picea mariana
TAAAGAATTAACTTCCATCAGTATAAAAATTCTCGATGAGTGGCCTAGTCTATCTCAGAACCAAACACTAGAGTGCTGGATACATGAGCCTCTATTTTACATTTCATTTATATCAAAAGACAAGTAAAACAGATTAGTCCAGGAGCCTGCAACAGAAGCAAATTATTGTTGGACACATGAGCTTTGGGATTAATCTTCCTTAAAGATGTTCAAAATATTTGCCTTCGTGCATTCTGGAAGTTTTTAAATAAGATGACATGGTGGGCGGAGGAAGACTACCTCTAGGAATGATATGAGAGGCTTTTCCTTCACGTTCACTGTCTTGAAAAGGGCCTTTTCCCTTCTTTTTGTTGGCCTGTACGTCAATTTAAGCTATTTTTGTATTAGTTTGAAGATGGCATTAATTTTTACATTATTCTCAGGGATACTGGCAAATATTTCACAGCATGTGAGTAATAGTTCAATTCCAAATTTTGAGACCAGCAAAAACACTTTGGAGTCTTTCCTATGCATTTAAAGTGTTATCGATAACAGCTTGCAAAACGTATCACATTATAAATTGAGAGTAATAGTTCAATTCCAAACTTTGAGACTAGCGAAGATGTCCTTGGCAAACACTTTGGGGTCTTTCCTATACATTTAAATTTTAAAGTGTTATCGATAACAGCTTGCAAAATGTATCAAATTATGACTTTTACTGTTGGGCGTAACTGGTAGATATATAACAAAGTGGGATTAATTGATTGAAACTTTGAGAATGGGGAAGGTATCCTTGATACACACTTTAAGGGCCATCTTTTTACATTTAGTTTGCCATCAGTAACAGGTTGCAATTGATGTTGTCTATGAGCTGTAACAAGCTGTCTGCCAGCTTTATGTAACTCCATTTTATGGAAATATGGTGTTGGATGCTTGAGAAAAAGGTTCATTTCCTACTTTGTTATGGCATAAGATCAACTTATGCTGTCATTACTAGTTTTCTGGTTTCAAGATCTATAGTTATGCACTATGAAGCAAGGAGATGGAAAATAAGACTATATATTTTTGTTGTTGTGCCTGTAACGCGATCTTTTTGTGCCAAATGCTCTAGTTGTGACTTGTGATTATATCCCCCTTCGTGCTCTTGTGCCCCCGTCGTGAGTACACCCTTGCGGAGAATGGTGGCCTCTTTGCTAGGGCACGGTCTCTTCCCTATCACCTTGACCTCCTCTCCTTATTCCTCGACCTCTTTGGTTTCTTTGTCGCCCTCCCAACCTCCTTGTCATCCTTGTCTTCCATGTCCTCCATTTTCCCTCAAAATTCCTCGCCCTCCTCCGCGATGGTCTAATGCTCTCCATTGTCTTCCCCACTCTCCTTACCAAAGACCCTGTCCTCCCATTGTCCCCAGGTACTGTGCCCTCCTTCCCAGCTTTTTGAGTCTTTTTCGTTACCTCAACTTCTCAAAGCATCTACAACTTTTCTTGTCCCTCTGCAACATTCCCGTCCCTCCCTTTCCCTTCCTTGACCACCCTATGACCCTCCCACCCTCCTTCCCTCTCTCCTTACTTGCTTCTTTAAGCATCCCAACCTCTGTTATTTCGCCTCTAGACCTAGCACAATATATCCTCTTCTACAATAGTGGTTCAGACGGCCCATTAATCTCTCTATCAACGTATTTTGATGGGCATAAATATGTTAGCAATGAATAAAACTTGGATTATAGTCCCATGGTCATCCCTAGGTTAACAATCCCTTGGCTTATCTCGTGGATATCTCTTATTGGGTAGAGTCCGAGTACGAGGGAGTGCCCCGTACCTTGAGACATCTACATCGTTGTTTTTTACTCCCCCCCAACCTCTTCACACTTTGCACTTCACTGTGAGTTTAATGGGGACCCTTTCCTCCACTTATATGCAGATATTTCTCTCATTACTCTACACTTGGTGTGGTTATTCTTCTGGGGGAATTCAACACTTGTACTAGTGGTTTACATGTATTGCTTCATGACAGATCTGAGGATGCCCTTATCTTCAGGAAATTGACTTGGGCATTTGGGCCTTCATAGGACTTTAGATGATGGTATTGGACTCCTTACAACCTATGGGAGACACCTTTTATAGCTTGGGGAATTGCATGATCTACTGCTCCTAAATGGTATTCCGTGCTACCCTGATTTGAGGGCTTTAGGTGCTTCCCTCACAACAGTGGGGCCAATGTGGTTGATTTTGTTTTGGCCAACTAGGAGCTACTCCCTCACTTTCAATACTTTTCTCTCCCCCCCCTTCCCCTCATGGACCACACCCTCCTTTCCTTCGCTATATTTACCTTTCCCCCTTTCCCATATCCTATTCCCCCTAGTGCCCCATGCACAACTATCTCCCTTTATAGGGAGTATGTTGACTCCTACGCCACCTGCCTTCAACAATTGGTCCCTCCACTACCATTTCGCATCCCTCAAGGCAACATTAGCAAAGTATGAGCTTCTTTCCACAACTGTTTGGGAGTTGGCTCTCAACTCTTACCCCCATTCCATCTTGCAATTCACCGACACCCCCACACTTGGATTTTGGTCCATGAACCACTGGTTCAATAAGTAGTGGAGACTCCATCATAAGCATCTTTGTTTCACTTTTACACAGAGCGCCCCCTCCTTTCCCCACCTTCAAATATCTTACTGTCACCTCCTTTGTTGTAAAAAGTGGTCTTTCCTTTCTTTGCGGAGACATGAGCTTTATGAGCCCTTTGCCATTTTTCCGGAACCTTTTGGTGCACCCTTTTCCCTAGATGTATGGCTCTCCCTTGGGATTTAGATACCTAGTCGTTCTCTCATACGGTCTCCCTTTGTGATGTTCATGTGCAGGCTTTTATGCATATTGCCTCCCCCCTGTCATCTTTTCTCCTTCAAATGATATGATGAGAGAAGTGGAGGATATGAGCACTAGTAGGGCAGTTGATGAGGAAAGCTTCCAAGTTGAGTTCCTCAAACATGGTATCCACTCTCTTGATTCTCACATTGCTGATTTGTTTAATCATGTTGTTAGTTCTAGTTTCCCCCAAGCTTGGTCCCATCATATCATCCACATGATTTTCAAATCGGGGGCCAGTTAAGATCCTAATAATTATAGAACCATCTAAGCTCTATGCTACAATTCTTCATTTATGGTTTTCAAATGAGCTTGAGAGGAGACACCTCAGGGCCAGACGACATGCGAGTTTTTGCTCATAGTACCAGACTATCGACCATATTTTCGATTGAGGAGGCTCACCATTGCTCTTTGAAAGTCTTTTTCTACYTGGACTTTTGAAAGCGTTTGATATGGTCTTGACTCTTGAGAGAGGCCTTGCTTTAGAGGCTCCGTGACATTGGCATTTTGGAGGCCCTCTTGGTAGCCATCACGAGACTCTATGAGTTGGTTCTTGGTCGTCTTTGGAGTYCACGCAAGCAATGATCTTTCTGATTTTATTTGGAGCACCATTGGGGTTATGTAGCTGTGCCCCCTCTTGTTGACCCTCTTTGGGATTTACATAGATGCGTYGAAGTCTTTTCTTCTAGAGCATATTGAGGATGGGGATGGTTGTCTTCCACACCATGGGGATTGGTGACCCTATTTAGCATTTTGTTCTTTGGAATTTTATTGCCTCAATTGAYCCCCTAGGGCATTCTTGGTATTGGTTCTCATAGATCTTTCGATTAATTTAGTTTGTGGCCATCTCTCCAATCCTCTTCACCCCCCTCTCAGGTACTCTCTAGATGTGCCAGGTCACTTCTTGCCATCTAAGTAGGACATTAATAGAGACCATATCCAGGTCACCTAGGTTGCGTCTTTGGATGGTCTTAGCTCAAAGATGGCCTTCTACTTTGAGCACTTTCTAGAGCTGAGGGATGGCCTTATCATTCAACCTCCTTATACATGCTGACATTGAATGCATGCTCTTAGGATACCCCTTGGTCAGTTTCGGGTGGGCTCACATGGAGTTCAAATTGAGACAAATCACTACATCTTGTAGCTAGATAGGGTGTGCTAGTTATGCCACTTACAAGAGCTTGAGATGAAGGAGCATCTCACTTTTTGACTCCCCTTCTACTATGAGTTCAAAGTGAGATAATAATGCCTATTTTGGGACTCAGGGATCTCCCTTTCCACTTTTTTCCGCTACCCCGTCAAGAGATGCCTTGCTCTCTCGATGAGAGAAATATTTGTATATAGAGCTCAGTCTCTATTTGTCTTATTCTAGACAGTGGTGATCGGGAGGATCACCTCATACTTCTTTTTGTCCCATTTGATCGGGGCAACAAGCGGCAGGCAGAGATCCACGGTCCTTCAAATTCCAGATCAATGAGACCTCGAGTCTCCTCTCGAGTCTCAACCACCCCTTAGGTGGATGATTGACATCCTTGAGATCCATGAGATGTCGTTGAAGGGCATAGGGCTTACACCACTAGTCCAGTAGACAAATCAACACACTACTCCCTAGGTCCATATGAGTATCCATGCAGAGTTTCTTTCCCACTACCTTGGATTTTAGAAGCATCGGGATTCCTCGCTCTTGTGCTCCCCCCAGGATCATGCAATTGGGCCCTCTTAGTGCCGGCCACTCCTTAGAGGATATCATATGTTAGTGCATTAATCTTTCACAGTTATTGACAACTCTGCTGAGGATCCTATCTTGTGGTCCCCTTTCTTGTCCTTGGCAACCAGTTCCTGCACGCCTTGACATACTCTCTTCTGTTCAGCACTTCTCACTTCTCTCTTTTTTTCTGCAGAAAAAAAATCATAATTTTATTTACAAAATAGCAAAATTATATTTTTCAGATGCTTTTCTGCATTTCAATTTTCAGAGGTCCTTGTGAAGAAACCCATACATAACATTTTTACAAAATCCCTATCATCAACAATCCAACAGTTCTGTGTAATTTCTCCCACAGTCTCCATGCCAGTTCATGAGCTTCAACATATTTCTATCACTTTACTGTCCCAATGGTATCCAAAGATAACAACAATAATTCCCTCAACCGCTATACAGCAAAAGAGACATATCAGACCTAAGTCTGTCCTCTTTAACCGTTACAATGCAAAAATCAAACTCCCATATTTCCAAAACAACATATTCCATCAGTCTCTAATATTCATATTATTAAATCCTTAATAAAGAAACTAGTAAAAAGAAGGGTGATCATATTTAGTGGAAAGGCCATCCACTTTCTTCAAGACATGCCATTTTCCAGGATCCAGCAATAATACCTCATTGGACAATTGGTCAGCCTCTTCTTTCCTCTCCCTGTAAACATGATGAAAATAAATATTGTTAAATAAAGCTTTACATCTTTGTATCTCCTCATAGACGGGTCTCAGCATAAAATTCTCCAATGCACATATACCCTGCGTCCATTTAATTACCACAAGTGAATCTCCAAAGATTTGAATTTTTGTAGCACCTTTCTCAGCGGCTAGCACGTTCTGCAAAGTTATTTGACTCCCTGCCTAGCCCAGCTTTAAACTTGATGATATGTGATTCCCTTAAATATATAATGCCAACTGCTCCACTAACCTGTAAATCATTTTGAGAGGCACCATCAAGATAGGCCCAAGCCCCTGATTTATCAATCATGTCAGTACTAATTTGCTTCTGTGGGTTCTCATTTTTTGATTGCTTGAAACTATTTAACATACTTATCCCTTGGGTGGCACACTGCAATGCTGGATATACTTATCTTCAAACAGACTTGCATTTCTCGCAAGCCACACACCCCAAGCATTAGTAAGTGGCAGAGCCTTGACATTTTTCTTCCCTATTTCCACACCACAATCTTAAGATTTTTCTCAATTGTAGGACCACCCCATATATCTTTAAAATCTGTGATTGTCTCCACTTCTTTCCACACTTGAATAGTATAAGAACAAGACACAATTAAATGATGATTGGACTCTTTATTTTCTTTGCACAAAGGGCATCTACCTGGTCCTTGCTGACTTCTTTTCTGACATATATCCCAAGTTAATACTTTGTTATATAGTGCCATCCACATAAAAATTCAAGCTTTCAGAGGACACTTGAATTTCCAGACAGATTTCTACCACCATTCAGTATTTTCCAAACCATGGACTTATTTTTTTTTGAGTAAGATATGTGTTGCCTTCTATTACTTCGAGAAGAAAATAATGTACATATAAATACAAAACCTGTCTGCCTGCATGAGGAAACCAGACGGTGAGACTAGTAGTAAGTATTTTGAGACAGGAACCCTGCCCTTACTGGGAAACCAGGGGTACCGCTGTTTCAAAAAAATGGGATAATAAAAAAGGAGTAAGACTGCCACCTTTAACCCCCTAAATCTGCTACCAATTCCCAGAGGTCTACTATAACGATAGAGCCAAAAGGCTACAAAATTTCTATTCCCAAACCACTGCATAAACATTTATATACATAAAAGGAAAAACTGAGCTAACCGGAACCCCCAAAGGGGGCACCTGTCTCCACTGGCTGCTGTGTTGATGGAGCCTCGGTCGCTTGAGCAGAAAGGGGTGCCGAAGTATCTTCCCTTCTAGAGTGGTGCCTCCTCCTGTTAGAAAAATAGACGTGCTCGTTTCACCATAGACAATATAGCAATATTGTCACCCAACCATAGGCACAAAGGCCACCCCCGAGCACCTTAACCTTGATAGGCAGAATAATTCTGGAAGCAATCCAATAGCCAACCAAGGTAGCACACCTTTCTCCAAGGCTAGCGCACCAAGTAAGAATAGCCAAAGACCAAGCAGGAAGTTCAAAGTTCAAACCATAACCAAGAGAAAGTCCAACCAAAAACCAAAATACCAGTTGCAACAGCTGCAGCTGCACTCCCTCTCCAAACTTGCGCACCACTAGTCTTATGCAGTTGTGAGAGTGAGAGTGATAAATGAGCTCTAGCGCCCTCTATTTATACTGCTCTATCTCACTTGACTGGGCCGTCTTCTCTTTCTGGAGGCTAATAACTCAATATTAAATATTCTCTTGAGCCGACTTGTCTCCTAGGGTTAATATCCAACGTTTTAGGGTTTCTCTTGCTTCCCGGAATATTCTAGTCTTGTCAAAGGTTACACATGGAGGTTAATACCTCCTGCAACTACCATGGTCCATAATATCAACACTCCCTCCTAGCTAGGGAGGTATTAAAAGCAATGGTTTTTAGCACAAACAAACCATTCAATCGGTAGCATCGTCATAGCCACATAGGCTATCTCATGATCAAATCATGAGCACCATCATCACTATCCAACTAGATATTCTCCATGGCAAATGGAACAATGCCATCCAATAGAACACAACTGTGAGATTTGGAAGAGCATCTGCGCTGAGAAAGTAAAACCTCAGCCATGGGCTATCTAGACTATTCTTCCCAAGCATAGAAAAATAACTGTCCCTGATTTCTGATCTTGGACCATTCACCTAACTGGGCCATTCCTCCGGCACTAATCATAGTGCAACCTGGAGAGAATGAGTCTGCCCTAGGGAATGCTTGTCCCTGATTGCTGAACCTGGACCATTCACCTAACTGGGTCATTTCTCCGGCACTAATCATAGTGAAACCTGGAGAGAATGAGTCTACCCCAGGGAATGACTGTCTGGACCATTTCCTATGGAAATGACTGTCTTGCACCAACCTCCAAAACGAACCATTATTCAAAACTGCTCACAACTGTGAACTTTGAAAGAATGACTGCCCGATGAGGCGGACCATTCTACTTGACCACTACTCAGAGTGACTGCCAAGAAGAATGACTGTCCTAGACCATTCCCTCACACTGGCCACAAGGGGAATCGCTGTCTATGGTACATCAACAATCTATCGGACCATTTTCATTACGAAAATGACTGTCCGATCTGGACCATTTTCCGAACTGGAAAATAACTGTCCGTCAGAAATCTCAAACCACTTTCCGGACTGGAAAGGAACTGCCCAACCTGGACCATTTTCCGAACTGGAAAATGACTGTCAATAAATCAATAACATATAAGTGCTCTCTCCCAACCTAGGAGTAATCACTTCCTTTTTCAATAAGGAAGTCGTCTCCACGAGCCCAAGCTTGTCCCTTAAGTATGCAAACTTTTCATCTTGGACAGAGGCTTTACCAAAATATCTGCTATCTGCTCATCTATGGAGATATCCACTTCTCCTATCTGGACTCTATCATGGAGAAAATAATACTTGATCTCAATGTGCTTCAACCTGTCATGGAACACCAGGTTCTCTGAAAGCTTCACACAACTCTGATCATCACAATATTATCATGGTCGAATCCAGCACCTGATCAGACAATCCAGAAACCAACTTATGGAGCCACACTGCTTCCGTACAAGCATCACAAGCTGCAATATACTCTGCTTCTGCAGTGCCGAGTGCATCGGATTTCTGTTTCTTGCTAGCCCATGACGTTGTGGCAAAGCTCAAACTTAAACATATCCATGTAGCACTTCTTTTGTTGTCTGCACTCCCTGCTCAATCTAAATTGATAAATCCATGCAACTATATATCATAACTCAAACGTCCCACGAAAACATTTCAAGGCATGCTTTGCAATTTTTCGATTCTCATGGCTAGGTTCCACCTGAAACTATTTTCACAACAAAACAAATATCCGACCGAGTATTCTCCAAATACATTAACGAGCCATTCAATTGTCGATACAGGGACGGGTCTACTGGATTAGAGTCTCTCAATTTCTTCAGATCTGTCATCATGGGAGTTTGCCATGGATTTGCAATCTATCATCCCGGACTACTGAGGAACCATTCTGATACACTTTCTCTGTCATAGTAAGTTTTCGCCACGCTTCTGCTGTACATGAGATGCTCTGCATCAAGTTACTTGAATCCATACAAGGTCTTCTTCCATCTGCATACATGGGTCTCTTTCTAGTATACCTCAAAACCTTGAGATTGCTCTACATAAGCTTCTTCATCAATTGCTCTATTGGGAAGAACAATCTTTTACATCCAACTGATGTAAACTTCAACCCATGGATACTGTAAGAGATATAATAGCTCAGATAGAGGTATATCTGGTTTACTGGAACAAGCTGTCGTCATAGTCTTCTCCCTCCTTTTGGAAGAACCCCGAGTTTCGAATCTCGCAATGCTTCCTGTTGCCGTTCTTATACACACTTGCAAACGTGAGTTAAGTCCTGCTCACTTAGTGTATCCTTGGACGCACAATGCCTAGCATCCTAGGTTCAAAGTCCACGCTGTCACTTTGACTTGAACCTCTTCCGTCTAGGCTTACTCCTAGGGAAACCAAAGGGGGGTAGACCCTAGTTTCTAGATGAGATTTAGAATTAAGTTCTAGGAGTTGGTTTCAATTAGTTAAATGGTTGGGGGAAAATCTAGCCTATGATATAAAGCAACAATGCAAGATGCAACAATAAAAATAAACAGTCAAACCTTTTCCTAGGACAACTAAGACTAATGCCTAAGATTGGGCAAAGCGTCAACTAAATTAAAGGGAGGTTGATTACAAAATAGTTACAAGATTACAAAGATTACAACAAGGTTAGATACAACTAGATACAAAGATACATAAAGAATATCTAAGATTATAGCAAGGTTAAACTAAAGTAGATACAATAGACACGAGATATACAAATACTAACTAACGAGTTGCTTATATATACAGGTATTGAAGACAATCAATATGAGATAACCATCAACACAACAAGCCTGGCATGCTCACAATAGAACTTACTCTATTGGACTGCTCTCAATGGCATACAAAAATCACTCAAGACCCAATCAAGAGAGTGCCTCCAGGAGGATGCGCAACTTCTTGAAGGATCACACCACAATATATGAACAACAATATAAATGAAATATACTTGAAAATGAAAGTGTTCCCAATACAGATATATAACTACTTAGATAATTAATCCACAAAAGATTGCTTGCATGTAAACGTAAGATATGAAATGAATGTGCTTGCAAGTGTAAATGTAGATCATTGATAGATTGCCCAAAATGCGGATTAAGGATTGATTAAAGTTGTTAAATGAGATTCAATCCTATCTAAGTGTTAACCCAATACTTTCCTCCTCTTGTTATCGAGTAACTGCTGGGTGCTCAAGAAGTATGGCAACGAGGCCTACCCTAGTTCCACAGGCCAGCCCAAGAAAAAAGAGTACTCTCGGAAAAGGATGCTCCGTGCCACGAGACCGTCCCCGGCCTATCACCTTTTCGTTGCTTCCTCTAGTTCTCGTTTTAAATGGCGAAGATGGTTGGTAAAGGTGCCCTATTAAGTCTAATGAGTTGTTAAACCTATGAGCTAAGTATTTTAAATTGTTTGAGTGAATTACAATGAGTTCTACTTGCTCAAAAGGTGCCAAATGGGCCCAAAACTGWAATTGAAGGTTAAGTTCTTAAACCGTGAAATTATTGCATTTAAAGCGTGAAGAACTTGAAATAACTTGCGGAAATGAAAGATAGATTTACTCTTTTAAGATACACCCATATTTGCATGCAAATGTTGAAGATTAAAGCTTTAGAAATGAGAGCATGCAAGGAGATAACGAAAAACAAAAGATTGTATCTTATGCCTCCACGGGCCTAAACTAACATTGGTTGTGTGAGATCTACTCTAGATAATTTTAACCATTAGCATGCATATTAGAAATCCACAACTAAGCTAGCTAAACTATAAAGGAAAAACAGAAAATAAACTAAACTAAAACTGAAAATGAAATCAAAGAGAAGGCAAGCCACTTGGGGACCCTCCTTTGGGCTTGCTTACAATGCTTTAGATAGAAGGAGAAAGAAGGAATTTTATTACCACTTTTGAAGGGGGGTCTTTGGAGATGTGTTGTGACTGAAAACGGGTAGCATGCACCCTTGACCTGACGAGAACCTGCAAAAATCAGCAAGCTATTGCTTGCTGAAAATGCTGCAACACACTCACAAATGTTAAGAAAATTTCTGTTTTGCAACAAAAATTTCCCACATATAAAAACCAGAAATATAATGTATTGAAATGACCTATCCTAGAGTGTTAGCATCCAAAATCTGAATATGATAAGAACAAAAGAAGAGATGGGAAAAACTCATGAAGTTTAGGTGAGCAATGAAGGTAGATTCTTGCTCGAATCTATCCCAACAATACTTCTTGAGATGACCTGCAAATCTTGAACAAAATGTGAGAAAAAGAATAGATAATGTATAGCATGCATCAATAACACAACATAGTTTATATCATAGGCACATGCAAAACATATAAGCCAACAACTACACTATTGCTTGACTTAGCTAAGTAAACAAAATTTACTCAAGCAAATATTCAATATTCCACATAAATATTCAAAACAATAATAATATCGCCTCATAACAGCATGGAACATCCAGACAAAGTCTTGAACTCCACGATTCTGCCAAAGCCTTTCTTTATTACCCATGGAAGAGGTTGTAACAACAAAGTTGCTCCAAGCTCTTCAAGAACAAATGAAATGAAGCAAGATGACAATGAGAGAGAGAGAGGGAGATGGTAAGAAAATGGTAGCATAACAATACTCAGAAGAATGGTGTTGAATGAATGAGAGAAGGGTCTTACTTATAGCTTGAGAGGCAAAGAGACCCCTCTTGGATCTTTGCCATYTATCAAAAATCCAAGCCAAGATGAGCCCAAGGAAGGAGGGCGCATGGCTTTTAGGTTATGAAGAGAATAGAAGGTGGAGTGTGGTGGAGGGTGATGTGGCAAGCTAAAAGGGGCACATTGGCTAAGAGAAAGGCCCGCACCTTGCTTTAAAAGTGAGTTTCCGCTTTCCTGGAAGATGTTTCCACTTTATTGCCAGAGAGGGGCGCAAATCCCAAGGAGGGCGTGAGCTTTCTTGGTGGATGTGTGTTAGAGTGTGTGGAACACACTTCATGTGGGACGTGTGAGGTCTAGGAGGGGCTTACCTCATGAGGGAGGGGCCCATGATTCACTTTAAAGTGAGTTTCTAAATCTCACATGAAAGGGGGGCGCAAGCTTTAAGTGAGAGGGTGAGTTAAGGGGGTGAATTAAAGGTCGGGAAAGGGGTTGGGTAGGTTAGGATATGTCTCTCTCATCATTATTCACCTTTACCTCACTCCAATTATTCAATTATTACAAAATTGACATTTTTCCCATGTCTTGGGTTAGCAATTAAACCTGCTTTTATTTGACTAAGACTCCTAAGTGGACAAACACCTAGCAAAAGTTGTCCGATTGAGCTGAAACTTGGTCCAAGGATGTAGGGGGTGTCATTCCATTTCTTTTGAGCACAAATACCCCTATCAAAAACCCAAGGACCTAGTTTTTACAATATTTATCAAAAATAATTAATTAATTAATTAAATTTCCAACCTTAGGAAATTTTAATTAATTAAAAAAAACCTATCTAGACTCGACTTAATTCCGCGAAACTTTTTGAGCTGTCTTACATGGTCATTTATATCATTCCTAAACACTAGCTACCCGAGGATGACTTCATTAGAACGCCTTTCACCACTTTGGAGGATTTATTAATAGTGGGAGTGAAAAACTCAAGGGAAATTAATAAGGCTGGTTAGGCCAAATTAATAACCCGAGGATAAAAAACACTCAGTGAAAGGAACTCTCCTAATGAAGAAATCCTAAGTTAACTGGCCTAACTATGATCCATGCAGACTTATTACATTATTATCCCACGCAGGGGAGCGAAAATTCCATTTACAAAAATGTGTGCTGGAGGCTAAAATTGCC